>JAJJWX010001463.1:0-61367 GCA_023529315.1 Papaver bracteatum | reverse complement strand
GGAATGACAGAGATTGCAGTCAAGCTAAACTGGTGGTGCTGTTTAGACTGGGAATTTTTGGAAAGTTGGAGTTACATCTACTGTTGGGTTTTATTTCCAGGTTATAATGCAGCTGTAATGTGAATAGGAAGTATGGTTGTGTGTTGGCCATGGCCACAATGGCTGTGGCAGTGGAGCCTTAGTAGTCGCAGGAATGCGGAACTGGTGGAATTTATAATTGAAGTTGCAATGAACTAGCTGGTGATGTGTTATAGCTATATATTGCAGAGATTGAAGTAGGCAGTGATGGGTACAAAGGGTGAATGTTGCAGTATACTCAAGAGATGAGCAGCAGATGAACAGGTGGCCTGACTGAGATGGAGTTGCAGCTGGTGCTGCCATGGAATGGGTCTGGTGCAAGTGGAGAAATGAAAAGAAATAGATATTGCTGACTGATTTTGATTGCTACAGGGAAATATAGATGAACTGATGCGGGATTAAGAAGATGCAGAGTTATGGTACGAGCTTCGTTATGCAGATTGTTAGTGCTATTGAACCTGTGGAGTTATGGTTCGAGCTGAGTTAATGGACAAGGGTCATGGTTTGTTGCTAAAGGCATTAATGGAGTTGAGTGTAGCTGGAGATGGTTGTGCAGCTCAAGTGGTACAAGAAAGAAGAGAAGGTGTAATTGCTTGGACTTATTGTGAATTGCAGGTGGAGATGGTGATTGCTATGAAGTGATGGTGTTGTGGGAATTGTTAGTGGCTTTGTTGGTACTGAGCATGAAGGTGAAGGAATTGGTGGTGACTTGAGATGGGTGCGTTATGAACTGGGAGGGAAGTGTTTCTGTTGTGCAGTTACTCTAGGATTGAATGAAGCTTCGGAATGGAATGTGTAGTATGTAGAGAAATAAATGAATGGTAGTAGTGCATGTATGCAGAAAAGGATGTGAAAATAGACCGGAATTAGGCTTTGAAACATTCAGATTACAGCCAGAATTATGCCTAGATTTCAATTGGATGAGTTGACTCAGTGAGCCGGTCCAAGTCACCTGTCCGGTTTGATTAGGATCTTGGACTTTCTTAATGGGCTTGGCTAATGAACTGTCGACTTTTGGCAGTGGGCTAGTTTGAAAATAAAGGCAGAGAAAGGTTATAAAAGAAGATCATCTCTTAACTTTTTACTTCTGCCTAGGGTTTAGAAACATGATAGGTTTTCTCTTTATTCTTGTTATGAACTCCATGAGTATGAGCTAATCTTATTATTGGTGATGGATTAATTTGATTTCACATAACATGTTTCTTGTTCAATAAATTAGTTTTGTCTCATATTATCGTTTATGATTCACCATTAATATTGTTGCATGATTGAATGTTAGTTTTGTCAAGTTGCAAATTGGTAGAACTCACATGCATATCTTTTGCTAGATTAGGGTTATTATACGCAAAAGTGATAATTCCTGATTGCAAGTAGCATAAATATGATTATAGTTTGTAGTGATATATTCTTATGATCATATGTGAACCATAACCTTTGTTAAATCGGATTAGTGCTTTTACACATTCGATTGCTTTGATTGCTTTGATTGGCCTTATTTCATAGAACTTAATGCATATAGAAAATTAAACTTAATTAGTGATTTTACACGTTAGGTTGTTCTCTTAGATAGAACTCATACTCGCATCTTTTAATGTGTTTGTTGATGACAAGAGGAAATTAGCGGGATATTCTTGCGATTAAGGTATTCTAGGGCCATTGATAAAATAGAAATTAAATATCAATTCTAGTTATTATAACAAGATCATGTTAGTGAATGAAAACGGAATCTTTAACGAATACCTTCACATCTCTTCTATTTGTTTATATCTTTATTTGCTTTTATTTTATTTTTAGTTTCATAAAATCAGAAAACCCCCCATTGTTTTATATAGGAAACCGAAACATTTTGACAACCTAGTCCTCCCTGTGGATACGAACTCTTTCTTATCACGTACTACATTTATTTTAGTGAAGTAAGAAAGTTAAATTATTTTTGCTCGGCTGACAACCGACCAAATTTTGGCTCCGTTGCCGGGGAGGCAACGGTTGTCACTTGTTTTTGGTTTCTTATTTTTGTTTTTAGTTTTGTTTTTGTTTTATTTTCTGGTTTTTAACCATGGTTTGAGAATCTTATTTCAGGTACTTGTTTCTCATGGAAGGAGCATACTACATGGATGGGTACGGTTTTCAACAACCTCAATAATATGACAACTACCAATTCCAGGGGTATAATCAAAACCAATTCATTGGTTATGACCAATATTCCGTGGAACCTTGTGGTTTTCCTCAACAAACTTATGGCGGGTACGTGAGTGAGCAACCACAAGGATTGGAGGATTCTTATTCTCGTGAACAACAAGTCTCTAACTTGTTAGACAACTTTTCTAACTTTGTACAACAAAAGTTTCAAAAAGATAAAGATACTACAAACGAGCAACTCCAAGAACTTCGTCAAGGTATTGTTAACTTACAAAGAGATATTGATCAATACAAAGAAGAAAGGTATGAAGAAGAACTTTGTTTTTAAAGCAATGATTATTCTAATGTGCCTATGGTTTGTGATGAATATTTGATTGATGTTAATGTTGAAAAAGGCCAACCTTTGGGGTCTTTCGTTGATAATTGTGTAGTTAACTCAACTCTTGATCTTAATAATGATCATTCACATATTCAAACGGATGAGTTTGAGACTAGCAACACTAAATTCAGTGAGAACCAATCTTATGTGAACTATGAAAGTGATGATGATTATGAAGATACATCACTTGAACCAACTCATGGTGACATTTCCCAAAGGTGTACAACGGAATCTTTTTGGGATCAAGATGAAGACGAAGAGGACTATGATGACACTTATGTAGATAACTCAAGAATTGATCTTAATAAATATCAAGAGCCTATTCAAAGGGTGGATCATGAGGATGATGCATTTTTGAGTGTTCTAAAAAAATTCCTCATAGTGAAATTTGGATCCGCAAAAGAGCATTTTCCTTGCAACGAAGAGGAGTATGTTGAGAATGAAACCAATTTAACCAATATTGTGGAAGACCCAATTGAGCATGCAAAAGATTGTAACGAAGATTTTGATGTCGAGACTTTGGTTAAGGCAGAAACGAATGAAGAATTGTTGCAAGTTTCAATAGAGGACCACGATGTGCAAGAGGTAAGTAATTCACTTGAAGTTTCTAAGGATGAATAGGATACTATAATACAAGAGTTGCAAGGTTTTTCTAACTCTTTGCCTATTAATTCTTCTCCTTTACTTCTTATTGGTTTGAATGTATGTGCTTCGAGAATATTGTTGAATGACTTTGTTTATCGATTTCCACTATTAGAGACCTTTGATTCTCATACTATGCAGGTTTGCAAAGAAGAAACCATAGAAGTTCCTGAATTTTATGTTCTTTATACACTTCCAAGTGTAGAAAAAAATAAGTGTGGAGGAAACTTTTATTGGTTGATAGCTTCGCTTCTATTTTCTTGTACTAATATTTGTGTGAAGCTAATATTTGCAAAACAAGTTATATGAAAGGATCCCCAACTTTAAATATTATTGGTGTATGGGGAATGAATCTTGCAAGGATATAGTCAGGCTGACGACTTTAAACCAAGCGCTACATGGGAGGCCACCCATTGGATGAGTATCTCTTGTCTTATTTTCATTTTATTGTCTTGTTTTTAGTTTTTTCTTATCTTGTATTTTATTTTTCTGATTTCTTGTCATATTTCATGCATGATTTCCCACCTTGACTTACTTTGGATGACTCAATTTACATTGAGGACAATGTAAAGTTTAAGTGTGGGGGAATGGTTTAGCATTTGCATTGTAAAATTTTCATGATTTTTCAACTTTTGTGTAAAATAGTGAATGAAAACTCCAACTTGTAGTTAGTTTAGAGTCACATAGCATACATGTCGCTAAGATTACATCGAGATTCTCATAAGAGTGACTGAACTTAGAGATGACAGAGAACATGATCGGGTTTCTTACTTGTATGAGAGTTAAAGTTGGATTTAACCATGCCAGTGGCAAATAAGGTGCAGACTGAATTTGGTAGTATAGTAGTGGTCCCCTATAGTGGATACTACCCATGTTACATCATGAGAGGCACCGACCTTCATTTTTACCTGTCTAAATATGTGCTTTTAGAGTGTGTGTCACCGTACGTAAACTCCGGGTAGAATGGTGAGCTACCCAACTTCCCACCAATATAAGCACTATTTTGATCTATTGAGTGCTATTTTATCAATCATGATGGTGACATCGAATTGATAACTTACATACCACTTGTAATCTTGTTCGCAGTTAGCACCATCCACTTTATCTCTATCTACACCAACAGGTCCATAGAAACACCATCATCATCAACAAGAGGAGTATCACAAATTCGAAGGAAAATTGAAGACGTTCAAGGTTTACAAGCACGGTACAGAAATGAGAAGATTTCATATTCAAGTAAAGCAACAAGACGAGGAGCATAATTTTTACAAGTTGAAGACTATTGTACAAGAGTGAAGATTATCAAGATGAAAATTCAAGAAGTTTATGATATCAAGACATACAAGTTTTGAAGAATCAAGCGGTAAAGTTCTTACACCATGGCCTTTGTACTTGCATTTTATTTATTTGTATTTGTTTTGGTTTCTCTTGTCTCAAAAAAAAAAAAAAAAAAAAAAAGAGAAAAGTCCATTAGGTTCATCATTAGTTTTAATTTTTTGTTTGTTTTCATTTTTTATTTACTTTATTTATCATTTGTTGCTGATGATGATTAATAAAAAAAATTGTGGTTAAAAAAAAAAAATCATTACATCATATTTTGGTTTGTTTAGTTCGTTTTTGGTTTTGTATTCATTCAATAAAGCCAATGGAAAGAGGAATATCTATAATGAAGTTCCAAGCAACAAGGAATTAGAGGAAAGAATCACATTGTCAAGATTCTACGAAGTTTAAGAGTTATCATCAACAGTTGAAGACCGAAGATGAAGACAAGGATTGAAGATCGAAGACGTTTCTATGGATGCTGTGAGAGTGGTGCTAACTGCACGCCGAATGGATAACGAGGTAAGTAAGCATATTCCCACCTTCGTTAAGTGGTTGATTTCCTTTCTTAGAGATCGTCAGAGAAAAAAAAGGGTTTTCAAAATGATAAAAAGATGGGTTTTCAAAACAATTCGGAGGGTTTGCCTTCCTACTATTCAATCAATGTGTCGCAGGATTGTCTCTTCATTCCTACCTGGACACATGTGTGACCCATAAAGAGTTGTTTATTATTGAGAGAAATTTCATAAAATCCTTTCTTGTGAGGGAGAGTCAAGACTTTTTATCACTCCGAACCCGAATTTCTTTCGATAAGGGATGGTTATTTCTCTATCAACTTTTAAGGATGAGATTGTGTTCATATATGTGTCTAACTTCTTATGACTAGTATGCATAATTTCTATGTCTTCTTAGCGCGTTGGATACTATCATTGCGGAGAACTAGTAAGTTGGAAATATAGGTTTTGTAGGTAGACCTCTTGTAAACCTTCATGTGACTAAAACTCGTCCACTAGGGACACCTAGGGGTTCAAAGGCTTGTACTACATGCTAAGTGTGACCGTAGACTCGACGACACGGAGTTGTATGTATCCTTTAGAATAAGTTTTGTTTGATTTTCTCGAGGAATAGCAAAGTCTAAGTGTGGGGGAATTTGATAGGTGTCTAAAACACCTAATTTTATATCTAGTATTTATGCTTTCTTTGCTATTATCTTTGTAAATTATGTATTTTATGCTTGCTTTTGAGTGTTATAGGTACTTTGGAGTCATTCGGAGCAAAAGAATGAGAAATCACTCATTTGAAGCGACAAGGGCAAAAAGGTCATTTCATGGGTGAATGATATCGGGAGCTCATATGAGGATAAGGGACACCCAGCTAGAGTTTAAGAATAATTTCTAAAAACACCCATGGGTGTTGATAGCCATCCCATTGTTATTACCCTAAAACAACTCGAGAGAGTTTCACTCTGTTCATCCCAAATTCATCTGTGAGCCGCTGCTATTGAGAAACAAGTAGAAATCTATGGAGAGATCAAATCGAAGAGAACATGAGGATATTGAGAGGAGATGATTCTGGTGTTGTTCATGTTACCAGCGAAGAGTCGAAGATGGTTCTGGGTGATTTGGGGTTGGAATTTGACAGAGAAACAAAACCAGAAATGAAGAAATTGAAATCATATGGGAATTGAGCTTGCTGCCATGAGATGGATGAAATGTTACTGCTGTTGAGAAGATGGTGGAATTGAGATTCGTTGGTTACTATCAAGAACAAGAAATCAGGGTTTGTAGATGACATTGTTGATGTCGATTTATTGATAGGGTTTCTATGGAATTGAAACAAACTGAAGAATGGGTCTTAGAAATAAAGGGGCAGTAATGAATTTGAAGTTACAGGAATTGGTGGTGATTGCGTGGGTATTCAGCTGATGAAGCAAGAGTTAATGAAGATGGTGGTTGTTGCTGGTGATTGGAAGATGAAGTTGAGCAAGGAATTGAAGGTTGAAGTTCTAATGGTTGTTGCTAAGATTGAGATATTGCAACTGTAGTGGTTGGTGGCGATGGAACTGAAGATGCTGGTTATGGATTTGATGTTTAAGGAATTCTTTAAGCTCGAGGCTGAGATGATGTTGCAGGCATATGTAGCTGCAAGTTAGCACTGACTTAAGTGCAAATGGATGTGCTACAGGAAAATGGAAGTGGTGATATAAAATGGAAGACCATGAATGGTGTTGCAGTTGCAGGATTGGATGGAGCTGAACTGAGGTGCAGGGGTTTGATGTTGAACTGGGATTGCAGTCAAGAGCAGAAAGGAAGAGCTGGTGCAGTCACGGTTGAAAGCTAACGAGGAATGACATAGATTGTAGTCAAGCTGAACTGGTGGTGCTTTTTAGACTGGGAATTTTTGGAACGTTGGAGTTACAGCTACTGTTGGGTTTGATTTCCAGGTTATAATGCAGCTACAATGTGAATGGGAAGTATGGTTGTGTGTTGGCCATGGCCACAATGGCTATGGAAGTGGAGCCTTGGTAGTCGAAGGAATGCGGAACTGGTGGAATTTATAATTGAAGCTGCAATGAACTAGCTGGTGATGTGTTATAGATGGATATTGTAGAGATTGAAGTAGGCAGTGATGGGTACAAAGGGTGAATGTTGCAGTAAACTCAATAGATGAGTAGCAGATGAACATGTGGCCTGACTGAGATGGAGTTGCAGCTGGTGCTGCCATGGAATGGGTCTGGTGCAAGTGGATAAATGAAAAGAAATATATATTGCTGACTGAGTTTGATTGATACAGGGAAATATAGATGAACTGATGCGGGATTAAGAAGATGCAGAGTTATGGTATGAGCTTTGTTATGCAGAGTGTTAGTGATATTGAACCTGTGGAGTTATGGTACGAGCTGAGTTGATGGACAAGGGTTATGGTTTGTTGCTAAAGGCATTAATGGAGTTGAGTGTAGCTGGAGATGGTTGTGCAGCTCAGGTGGTACAAGAAATAAGAGAAGTGTAATTGCTTGGACTTCTTGTGAATTGCAGGTGGAGCTGGTGATTGCTATGAAGTGATGGTGTTGTGGGCATTGTTATGGCTTTGTTGGTACTGAGAATGAAGGTGAAGGCATTGGTGGTGACTTGAGATGGGTGCGTTGTGCACTGGGAGGGGCGTGTTTATGTTGTGCAGTTACTCTAGGATTGAATGCAGTTGCAGAATGGAATGTGTAGTATGTAGAGAAATAAATGAATGGTAGTAGTGCATGTATGAAGAAAAGGATGTGAAAATAGGCCGGAATTAGGCTTGGAAACAGTCAGATTACAGCCAGAATTATGCCTGGATTTCAATTGGATGAGTTGACTCAGTGATCCGGTCCAAGTCACATGTCCGGTTTGATTAGGATCTTGGAATTTCTTAATGGACTTGGCTAATGAACTGTCGACTTTTGGCACTGGGCTAGTTTGAAAAGAAAGGCAGAGAAAGGTTATAAAAGAAGATCATCTCTTAACTTTTTACTTCTGCCTAGGGTTTAGAAACATGATAGGTTTTCTCTTTATTCTTGTTATGAACTCCATGAGTATGAGCTAATCTTATTATTGGTGATGGATTAATTTGATTTCACATAACATGTTTCTTGTTCAATAAATTAGTTTTGTCTCATATTATCGTTTATGATTCACCATTAATATTGTTGCATGATTGAATGTTAGTTTTGTCAAGTTGCAAATTGGTAGAACTCACATGCATATCTTTTGCTAGATTAGGGTTATTATACGCAAAAGCGATAATTCCTGATTGCAAGTAGCATAAATATGATTATAGTTTGTAGTGATATATTCTTATGATCATATGTGAACCATAACCTTTGTTAAATCGGATTAGTGCTTTTACACGTTCGATTGCTTTGATTGTCCTGATTTCATAGAACTTAATGCATCTAGGGAATTAAACTTGATTAGTGCTTTTACACGTTAGGTTGTTCTCTTAGATAGAACTCATACTCGCATCTTTTAATGTGTTTGTTGATGACAAGAGGAAATTAGCGGGATATTCTTGCGATCAAGGTATTCTAGGTCCATTGATAAAATAGAGATTAAATATCAATTCTAGTTATTATGACAAGAGCATGTTAGTGAATGAAAATGGAATCCTTAGCCAATACCTTCACATCTCTTCTATTTGTTTATATCTTTATTTGCTTTTATTTTATTTTTAGTTTCATAAAATCAGAAAACCCCCCATTGTTTTATATAGGAAACCGAAACATTTTGACAACCTAGTCCTCTTTGTGGATACGAACTCTTTCTTATCACGTACTACATTTATTTTAGTGAAGTAAGAAAGTTAAATTATTTTTGCTCGGCTGACAACCGACCAGCATGTACGCAAGAAGAATTAGCTAGCCTGTTGTCTGTTAACAAGGGATGAGAATCTATATTTCCAAGGTTATTATGGCGTTCCCCAACAAAAACTTTAGAAACTTAGTTCAGTAAGACATCCTCAAATACCTCGAATCTATGCAAACTTTAGGTAATCTGTGAGGGTTGGGAACAACAACCATGCTCTCATGTTGTTTCCCACGGTTCCTAAATCATATGTTACCTATATATCAACCAAAAATGGGACATATATTTTGAGACTCATCAGCACCCTTATAGTCATAGCTCTCAGATTGTTTAGGAAAAGACTGTAAATACATTGTACTTCAAGAATACCTCGTCATCAAAATCTAGGTAACCTCCTCTGCGACATTGTACTTGACGCAGCTTGGGTCTGTATTCTGTAATCTATTTCCAGGCACATGGGGCAACTTCCCCTATTTGATCAAGGCTAGCAATATGTATTCTGTCAAATTCCTATGAATCATTTTTTGGGACCTATGTTTTTTTGGGGGACCATTGATTTTTAAGGCACTATCCTACAATGATAAGGGTTTTCCTAAAGTCATATGAGTTTACCAATTTTCCCCTTACCCTATTTAACATTAGCCCTAAATAATATTAGGCTACCACCGCCGATTACCACCACCACCATCTCCGATTATCACCACCACCAACCACCGATTACCATCACCACCTCCTCCCACCACCGCCGCCCACCACCGCCGCCCACCACCACCACCTCCTCCGATTATCACTACCACCACCTCCGATTATTGAGTGACTAAAGTGATAAAAGAAGAAGATGATGGAGAAATTTTTTATTTTGAGATGGGTTAATATGGAGAAAAAACATCCTCTGGATACCGAAGTATGCTTGTAACTTAGTGAATGCTGCTATAAACGGCCTAAAATATCTTGAAAATCAAAATTATAACAAAAAAATTTCAACCAAGTCAACAAAGTTCGGTTTTATTATATGAAGAACATGTAACCGAACTTTCTGCAAATGCAGTTCTGTTAACAAATCAAAAATCACAGGCAACCGAACCAGAGTTGTAATGGAGTTTTTGTTTGTTCGGCTAGCTGATGAAAAATCAAATGTAACCGAACTACTATGCTTGAGTTTACAGAGTTTTGTTCGGTTCAGTCGAATAGCTAGACCACGTTGTAATCGAACTTTAAACAACATAGTTCGGTAAGTTCGCAGAATTTTGTTTTTTTCGATTAAACCGAACTCAACATTTGGCTATATAGAGAAGAGTTCGGTTTTGAAATTATTTTTGCGAGTTAACCAAACTCATTTACATAGGTATGTTCGGTTGGTTCTCAAACTTCAACGCAACCAAGTTCCCAACCGAACTTTAGGTTAAAATTAACCTAGTTTAATGAAGTTTGGCTAGTTCGCAAACTTCAACATATTTTGCGAATCAACTGAACTGAGCTTATATATGCATATATGCAATTAGGCAAACGTTCGGTTAAAATAAAAACTTAACATTTTTTGCGATCGAACCGAACTACACTTGAAAATGCATATATGGAATTATCCCATACTTCGGTTAAAAGTATTTTTTGCGAATGAACCGAACTATGAGTTCGGTTCAGAAAATATTAATTCGTGATAACCGAACTTTTTACAACGAAACCGAACATTTTGCGTTGTAACCGAACTAAAAGTTCGGCTGAAACTTTTTTTTTTGCGACGTAACCGAACCTGTCTCTGGAAAAAAAAACCTCCATTAAACCTCTCTGCAATTTCCATTTTCAACTCATTTTGATGATTACCTCGCATTTTTTCAACCAAAAACGAATGACAAGCAATGCGTTTGTGAGAATATCTTTGTTAATGATTTAAATTAAGTTATATATATAGGTGGTGGTGGTTGGTGGTGGTGGTAATCATAGGTGGTGGTGGTAAACGGTGGTTGGTGGTGGTGATAATATGAGGTGGTGGTGGTGGTAATCGGCGGCGGTGGTGGGAGGAGGTAGTGGTGGTAATCGGTGGTTGGTGTTGGTGATAGTCGGAGGTGGTGGTAATCGGAAGTGGTGGGCTAATGTTAATTAGGGATTATGTTAAATAGGTGTTTATAGGTGAAAATAGTTTCTGCTGATTTCGGTAATTGTGGGTGTGAAGGCGAGAAACAATTTAAACCCTAAACAATGTGCTGCAAGGGAGTACTTTAGATTCGAGAGATCAATCTGTAAAAGTCCGGCCTAAACCAAGAAATGTCTGTTCCAGACTTGCTTCGGTCACAAAGTGGATGAGAAGGGTTGGTTTAGGGAGGGAAGCGAAGAGAGTGTGGAGGCCTGAATAATTCTGGAAGAGTAGTACTTGACTTGTATCAGAAGGTGAGATATTTGAGAAGGCTAGCAAGAGTTTCCTTTGTGAGTGTGGTGTTTTTCCCTGACCAAGAACTTGTTGTTTAATGGAAATAGGTAAGACCTATTTGTACAATTCGGAATAGAAACGTACCATGGCCTCATTAAGGAGTGGGGAAGTAAATGGGAGGAGGTGGTAACCGTATGCATGGAATTGATGTCCATAAAGTTGTTAGCGCATGAAACTGTTAACGTTATGGAATTGATGTCCCATAAAGTTGTTAACACATGTGTTTTATGTCCCATGAACGTTTCACACATAACTTTACGTATTTACTAACCGCCTCACCTTTATGACACTTCCTTATGACGGGCGTAGTATACGCCACACGTTGTAGACCGCCAAACCAATACCCAAAGAGGATCCCCCAGTCTGTGCTGATGTCTCGAATGTTCTTGGGAAACATGTAGCATGTTGTTGTGGCTTGGAAAGTCAATCTCGGGAAACTTTCTATCCTGGTGACCTTCGACGGTCGATATTTTGCATCTTGATAGGAGGGATAACCGGTGATCGTTGCACGCCTTCATTTCGGTAGTGAGGGCCAACGTGGTGGCGCGTCTAGGTTGGCATGGCCAAACTTAGGTTTTTGGGCCAAAGGTTACCATGTGTTGTATGGTAACCTTGGATGTCTAGGAATTGCTCCTGGGATTGATGGGCAACCGTTGATTGTTGCACGCCTTCATTTTGGTGACCGCATAGGGGAGGCCAGCAGGGTGGCGCGGCTAGGGAGTTTGGCTTGGCGTGGTGATACTAGCATAGCTAGGTCCAAGGCAGAGTGTTTTTGGCATGGCGCGACTATCTTGGGCTAGGTGATATTTTGGCTTGGCATGTGGGGCCAAGGGTTTGCCATTAGCGCATGGCATGGATAGGGCCAAAGAAAGGGCGTTTGTCTTGGCATGTGGGGCCAAGGGTTTGCCTTGGGCATATGTCGTGGCTAATTGGCTAGTTGCGTGACCAAGCTAGGGTTTTGGGCCAAAGGTCGTGAGGTGACCTTAAACGGCCAGGATTTGCTCCTGGGATTGAAGGGAAACCGTTGATTGTTGCACACCTTCACTTTGGTAGACGCGTGAGGAAGGCCAGCATGGTGGCGCGGCATGGGGGGCCATGGTGATATGTGTATGGCATGGTGCGGTCGGTGTGGCTGGCATGATTTGCCATTGGCATGGAGGTGCAGCTAGAATGGTTGGCATGCTTTGGCGCGATCGGTGTGGCTAGCATGATTTGTCATTAGCACAGAGGTGTGGCTAGCATAGTTGGCATGCTTTGGCACGGTCGGTGTGGCTGGCATGATTTTCCATTGGCACAGAGGTGCGGCTAGCATGGTTGGCATGCTTTGTCATTATCAAAGAGGTGCGTCTAGCATGGTTGGCATGATTTTGCGCGGTCGGCGTGGCTGGCATGATTTGTCATTAGCACAGAGGTGAGGATAGCATGGTTGGCATGATTTGGCGCGGTCGGTGTGGCTGGCATGATTTGTCATTATCACAGAGGTGCGGCTAGCATGGTTGGCATGCTTTGGCGCAGTCGGTGTGGATGGCATGATTTTCCATTGGCACAGAGGTGCGGCTAGCATAGTTGGCATGCTTTGGCGTGGTCGGTGTGGCTAGCATGATTTTCCATTAGCACATAGGTGCAGCTAGCATGGTTAGCATGCTTTGGCGCGGTTGGTGTGGCTGGCATGATTTTCCATTGGCACTGAGGTGCGGCCATCATGGTTGGCATGGTTTGGAGCGGTTGGTATGGCTGGCATGATTTTCCATTGGCACATAGGTGCGGCTAGCATGGTTGGCATGCTTTGGCGCGGTTGGTGTGGCTGGCATGATTTGCCATTGGCATAGAGGTGAATTAGGGTTTTGCTTGTTGTAACCCTAATTTGAAAAAGGTACCCCTGTAATTATTTAGAGACACATTAAAGGCTTTTCAATAAATGCGCCTAGTAAATGCTTTATCACTTAAATATTGTGACGTCACTGTCTGCTAGGGTTTAGTGTTTTACGATTTTAACCCTAATCTAAAAACCACCATCAACATTAACTCCTATGCTTAGATCGGAATAGGTGACTTGTTGTGAGCTAAAAACGACAGACGAGGACGGAATCGAGATGTAAATCATTGCAAAGATGGTCAGGAAATATCCGAATAACCTTTTTGAGTGGTGGGGAGAGTTTTGGCTTCCCGTGTTGGCGGACCTGCATAAGTTGTACTTGGAATGCAGACCGTGGAGTAGTGAGATGAAAGTTACCTGCTTGGTCTGGTCGTACATCTCCAAGTCAAATGGGCGCGGTCTTGGAAGGCGAAGCAAGTAGACGGCTTGGCCCGAGGGTCCAAGAGGTGGCGTGGTCTCGGAAAGGTAAGAGCGCGTGGATGACTTGGCATGATAGGGGCACGACAATGGATTGGGCGGCCTGACATAGTGTGTCCATGGGGAGGAGAGACTTTTACCGGCGGCTAGGCGTGGTGGGGCCGCGGAAATGGAGCGGATGGCTTGGTGAGGCAAGGTATTCATGGGAGGCTCGTCACGGTTGCGATTTGTCTTTGTGGCCCGATTGATTCTTATTCGATGCCAGTGGGAAATTCTTTACCCTTTTGAACATTAAAGTATCATACCCTTCTATCCCACCTAGCTTTCATTGGGGTTTTGATTAGGCGTTCCGTTTGAGGATGATTTCCCGGCCGTGATTACATCATGTTCCGCCTATTCAGCATGAGTTTCTGTTTCTTTCTTTAGGTTTCTTTAGGGTATTTACGTCTGGTGAAGTTGTGTCTTGAGAGTGATCGTTCGAATGTCAGTCCCCAGTTCTGGAGAGGTAGCGGCGGTGAAGCCCAACCAAACCATGCGTACCCTTGGCATGGTGGCACTGCTATGTTGGAATTCCCTTAGCATGGTGTGGACGTAGCCTAAGCATAAATTGTTGATGGCGGATTGTTGCAAAAACTGAACGTGGAGCGCTGGAAAGACTGGCACTGGCAAGGGAATAACGGATATATTGGGAGTGGCAAGGATTTCTCTTGTGGGACCGATTTCCTTTCTTCATGCGCGGATTTAACATGGAATTATTTCCTTATTCAAAAAAAAATAAAAAATTCTAGAGGTAGGTAGCATCTGCAATCCTTTCATCTGGTAGCTTTGCAAAAATCCTTGTATGATTGGGTGTCTTCAGGGCTAAGCTTTGGAACGCGAGGCGGAGATGCTAGCATGGACTTGACATGAAGGGGACCCATTAGCACTGACGGGCATGGAACGGATGTGGGCCGCTCTGTAAAGCGCTTGGAAAGGCATGACGCTGGTAAGGGAAGCACCTTGGAAAGGAAGCGCTTGCAAGGGAAGTGCTTGTGGTTTAGGGTTTGACATGCCGAAACCCTAATTAGCTCCCTTTACTAAAATCGCTATAGAATCCGCGTACGGACCCGAATTTTGATGGTCCGCCCCTTTATCGGACACGAAACAGAATTTTGTATCTTCCTACACGGGAATATTGAGGTTTCGAGCTTGCTTAGGAGGTGAAAACGGCCTGATAGTGAAAATCAGGAAGAAGTCAAGAGGGATGTTGCGGGCCCGTTGTGGCATAGTAGCGCGCTAGTCACCTATTCCCGTCCATGGACTAATAAGGAATATTCATTCGGCTCAACCTCTAAAAACTCGGTTTATATGAAAAGAGGTATCAACCCTCTTCTGTTCTTCTGTCATTCGTCTGGATCCGTTTTTTCGTCTGCAATGTCTCTCGGATTCCAAAATTTACCAAAACTTCGTTGTATTCTTGGGGCGGATGGATGAACCATATGCTGAGAAACGATCACGTCAGGGGTAATCTTGGAGACTGTGGTTGCGTCGTCGGTCCATCCTCGATCTTAGGTTGTTCAGTGGGCCTTATGATTGTGATGATGATGTGTTGTGAATGCTTGCATGGTCAAAAACTTCTTGAACCCCTGGATGAAATAGGGAGACATTTCATTGCCGATGCGCTGCTATCAAGTCTCCCGGGACTCTGCTCCAGGTTACATCATTCGAACCATCTTTTGAATCTTAGACTATCGTACGGAATGGGATGCGGTGAGAAGTCCCCAGTTAAACTTCGGTTTGATATGATGGCATGGATGAATATGTGAATGTAACCTTCTGGCGAGCTTTTGGAGTCTTTGGTGCACATATATGGTTTCATGTTGAGAAATTCCCTCGGCTCGCAAAAACCTTGACAGTGATGATGTTGAAATCAGTAATAACCTGGTTAAGGGGAGTGAAAGCGTCTCATGCTGGTAGTCCCCATGTGTAACCTACTTTCATTGCATCGCCTTGAATCCCCATCCACGGGATTTGATATAATCCTATCGTACTCTTCTGGGTGTGACACTGAGATGCTCAGAAATAACATGATGAAATATTCTGGATAGTGTGGGCTTGGGATCCTCCGCGGCCTCGTAAAGAGTTGAAGGCGTCTTCTAAACAGAGAGGTAATGATATTCTTGCGCTGCACCCGTGAAGAGTAAATAACTTTGTTGTGGGTACAGATTTTTGGTTTACTGTGTCTTATGAGCTTTGACAATAAAGGGATACCATATAATCCTCAGTCCTCAAGTATGGTTTACATGTTTCCATCTTAGTAGTAATTGTTGTTGCGGTGAAGCTCTGGCAGGTATCAACGAATGATCGACAACAGTCCTTGGTAGGAGATGTAATCAGGAGAGACTACATTGTCGAGGTAACAAAGTAGGTTGGCTAGAATTGTATGGGCGCCCATGGAAGTGAAAGGATTGGATGGATGCGTAAGCGAGCAAAATTGTCCATGGTCACGAGTTTTGGAGGGATGGACCAAAGGGTGGCCATGACTATGAAGATTGGATGGTTGCGATCATGATCCTTGACATGGGGAGTGTGGTGGCACGAACCTTTGCAGGAAGGAGTGGTGTTGCAGTGAAATTTGAAGCGGAGACACTGCTGGAGAACGTTGAAACGACGCCTTGCAACTCTCAGCGCCTTGACGGTTACCATGTTGAAGTCGGAGGCCGCGTCACGTTCTATTAAATTCTACATCCCTCAGGAAAACAGAGGTTAGGAGTCCCCGGTTTTATCTATTGATCATGCTTTCTAGGAGAGGTTGGGGTTTGGGAACGTCTTCCCTGGATGAAAACTCCTTCTTTACTGATGCAGTTCGGTTGAGGGATGCAAATATGTCTTGACGCTATGCCTTGGAGAAATATAGAATCTCACATAACTGTTTAATCATAGACTGTACGACTTTGTGGGAAAAGTTCCCATCGTGCGGGTCCTGACGGGAGAAGGGTCTCCATGAACTCAGGGGGGGTTGTTGATTTCCTTTGCTTTATATTTTGGAGAATTCTTTCCTGATCTTTACGTGTGATGAAATTGGATTGCTGATCCCCTTCTACTAGGTGTTCAAGAGAAACACGAACCTCTTCACATAAAACGCACATTCTGCTGAAGTGCATGTTGTCTTTTCATCAAATCAACAGTGGTAAAAGGAGGTCGGCTTCTCCCGGCTCTTCCAGTATCTTGCCCTGATAGTGGAGCAGGGTCCCTGGTGACGATTAGAGCTGTCATGCATGAAGAAACGTTGGGGTGGAGAAATAGGCTCTGGTTCTGGTGATCATAAGTGTATCGTGCAAAGATGACACAGTTCTGATCACGGAGTGCTGGAGCCATGGTGCTGTTTCGAAGTGTGAGGATAGCGCTGCTTTTGCTGGTTGTGGAGCGGAGAAGATGGCGCTAGAAGGGCGCAAGATTTTTGGCGCTGGAAGGATGCAAGATGTTAGCGCAGGGTGTGGTATTGCGGCTGGCGTGCGCGTACATCATGTGTGCCTGGCATGTGTGTAAGCATATCTAGCATGCGCGTCTAGGAAGCGCATCTGGTAATCTCTAGATCGGCTTGGAATGGGCGCTGGCTTAACATGGACGCTGGCTAGGCATGAACGCTGGCTTGTATTTTGGTACGGCGTGGACCGTTGGCTGGGCATGGCACGGACCGTTGGCTCAGCACGGTGCTGGCTTGGAATGACACTGGCTTGGCGTGACGCGGATTTGATCTTGCGGGCCCAGTTGCCTCTTCCCATACGTATCTCAAATAGGAAATCCTTTCCTTATTCAAATTCCAAAAAGTGTTATGCTTATGAAATGGGTTGGCTCCCTTTTTTATCTCATATCTTTGTTATCACTTCCTGGTGTTAGCGGTAGCGTGGTAGTGATAAAGTGGGCAAGCATATCCCAGCTATGTACTCCAGCGTTTTTCTTTTAATTTGTTTTCATGTACTGGTGCAAACCATAGCCATGAGTATGCCTTCCATAAGTCTGTAGAAACATTTTTCTTCTGAACTGGTGTAAACCCTAGCCATGGGTATCCCTTTCATAAACTTGTGGAAATACTTCATCATAAATAATTCTTCGAATGTCACCGTAGTAACGTCTGCTAATAGTAACGGGTAATTATTGTGCAAAGTAGGCACGGGTAGGTGACTATTTTTTTGAAAGGCAAACTAAACGCATGGTTTATGGTATTTTGATTTCCTGGATTTCTTGGGTTGATAGATAAATGTTACCTTGACGGTTTTGGGTTATTCTTTTTGGAATGAATTGTTTAGGAATTGATTGTTTTGGTTAGGATTGAAAGTGACACAGACATCCCAGGAAAAACCTTAGAACCGTGTGTTGGTAGATGACATGGGGTAAACTATGTATCTTGTCTTGAAAACGTTAAATAGCAAACCATGTATCTTGTCTAAGTAAGACCTACTCGGTTTTTAGGTTTCCTGATGAAAAGTGAACCTTCCGGGTGTAAGACCGAGTTTTATGGGAAACGGCGACATGGAAAGTTCCCAGTCGTTATTGAGCCGCCTGATAACCGAGCCGTTGATCTTTGGGAGGATCGTTTGCTTCTATCCTCTGGGAAGTCTCCTAGTCATTACTCGGTTTTTAGGTCTCCTGATGAAAAGTGAACCTTCCCGGTGTAAGACTGAGTTTTATGGGAAACACCGCCATGGAAAGTCCCCAGTCGTTACTGAGCCGTATGATAAACGAGTCGTTGTTCCTTGGGCGGATCGTATGCTTCTATCCTTTGGGAAGTCCCCAGTTATCCCTTGTCGTGTCATGACTGATAATCGAGCCGTCGAGTAACCGAGTCGGAGTGGATCGCCTTCCTCTACCATCTTGACATATGGGTCGAAGAATGAGATCGCTGATTGAAAATTGACATGTAACCGAAATATTGAACCTCCCACTGTGGTCGCCAATATAGGTGAAAATAGTTTCTGCTGATTTCGGTAATTGCGGGTGTGAAGGCGAGAAACAATTTAAACCCTAAACAATGTACTCCAAGGGAGTACTTTAGATTTGAAAGATCAATCTGTACAAGTCCGGTCTAAACCAATAAATGGACGTTCCTGACTTGCTTCGGTCACAAAGTGGAGGATAAGGGTTGGTTTAGGGAGGAAAGCGAAGAGAGTGTTGAGGCCAGAATAATTCTGGAAGAGTAGTACTTGACTTGTATCAGAAGATGAGAGCTTTGAGAAAGCTAGCAAGAGTTGCCTTTCTGAGTGTGGTGTTTTCCCCTGACTAAGAACTTGTTGTTCAATGGAAATAGGTAAGACCTATTTATACAAGTCGGAATAGAAACGTACCTTGGCCTCATTAAGGAGTGGGGAAGTAAATGGGAGGAGGAGGTAAACGTATGCATGGAATTGATGTCCATAAAGTTGTTAGCGCATGAAACTGTTAACGTTATGGAATTGATGTCCCATAAAGTTGTTAACGCATGTGATTTATGTCCCATGAACGTTTCACACATAACTTCCCGTATTTACTAACCGCCTCACCTTTATGACACTTCCTTATGACAGGCGTTGTATACGCCGCACGCTATAGACCGCCAAACCAATACCCAAAAAGGATCCCCCAGTTTATCACTACACCAAAACCAGGATTTTCTCACAGTGTAACCTGTCACAGTTTATTTTTCAGTCACTGATACACATGTGATAAGTCCTTCAACAATTATAATTGTTGCTAAATTTTGTAATCGTGATAATGAATCTGAATATTTAACTTTTTTACTAGTCACAATTATATTTGTTGACAATTATCCAGACAATCACAATTATAATCTGAAATGATGTTTCCACCCAAAAATTCCACCATATATAAAACAACCCCGAATTAATCACTCTTACAATTTTGGTTGTCACTACTTTCGCAACA
The DNA here is from genome assembly GCA_023529315.1 of Papaver bracteatum. Taxonomy (NCBI): domain Eukaryota; kingdom Viridiplantae; phylum Streptophyta; class Magnoliopsida; order Ranunculales; family Papaveraceae; genus Papaver; species Papaver bracteatum. Next base: position 41,856 of record JAJJWX010001463.1, on the reverse strand, counting down.
GTTATACAAAATAACAATTTTATTTTATTTCTAAATATCAATTTTTTTTTTAATTTTTCTTAATATTAGAAAAAAGGATCAAGACCAAGTCAACAAGTCATGACTTTGTAGGACATTTTCACAGTCTCCATAATCTTTATTGCATTTTTTTCAATAAGGGTAATATGGTCATTTTCACAGTCTGTAAGAATTACTTTACTTATTTCCAATAAGGGTAGTATGGTCATTTTCACAGTCTCCATAATATTTATTGCACTTTTTTTCTAATAAGGGTAATATGGTTATTTTTACAGTCTGTAAGAATTACTTTACTTATTTTCGATAAGGGTAGTATGTTCATTTTCATAGTCTCCATAATATATATTGCACTTTTTTTCCAATAAGGGCAATATGGTCATTTTCACAGTCTGTAACATTTACTTAATTATTTCCGATAAGGGTAGTATGGTCATTTTCACAGTCTCCATAATATTTATTGCACTTTTTCCAATAAGGGTAATATGGTCATTTTCACAATCTGTAAGAATTACTTTACTTATTTCTGATAAGGGTAGTTTGGTCATTTTCACAGTCTCCATAATATTTATTGCACTTTTTTTCAATAAGGGCAATATGGTCATTTTCAAAGTATTTACTTTACTTATTTTCGATAAGGGTAGTTTGGTCATTTTCACAGTCTCCACAATATTTATTGCACTTTTTTCTAATAAGGATAGTTTGGTTATTTTTCGTCTTCAGATCATCCGGACGAGAAACGTAGGTCTAACTCTAGTAATCTTTGAACCCGTGATGTTCAATTCTGATATATTTCGTCTTCAGTTCATCCGGACGAGAAAGTCGGGTCCAACTCTAGTAATCTTTGAACCTGGAATGTTCAATTCTGATATATTTCGTCTTTAGTTCATCCGAATCCGAAACTCGAGTCTAACTCTGGTAATTATTGAACATGTGATGTTCAATTATGATATATTTCGTCTCTAGTTCATCCGAATCCGAAACTTAGGTCTAACTCTGGTAATCTTTGAACCTGTGATTTTCAATTCTGATATATTTCGTCTCCATTTCATCCGAATTAGAAACTCAGGTCGAACTCTGGTAATCTTTGTACCTGTGATGTTCAATTCTTATATATTTCGTCTCTAGTTCATCGGAATCCAAAACTATGGTCTAACTCTAGTAATATATTAACCCAAGATAAGAAGATCAGATAAATTAACCATAATCTACTTCATGATATCTATGACTAATCAAAATCTATTTTGGATCTCTAAAAATTAACCGGATACTACTTCATGACATCTAAAATGTTATTTGGATTCTAGATTATGATCCATATAATCAAAATCGATTCCTGATTCTCTAGACGTTATTCAGAATCTATATCATGACCTCCTATTAATAGAAAATCGAAAGAGAAACACAAAGAGAAGCACAAATAGAAGCAAAAATAGAAGCACAAAAAGAAGCACATTCGTTCAATCCGTATGACATTCCTAATCTAAATCTCTACCTTCCATGATTCCAAGAATCCATCTTATCACCGTCCAAAACGTTTTAGAATAAAAATCGATTTTTTTCTCTCTCACTTATTTTCATTTTTCGCTCATCTCTTTCTCTCATCACTTTTTTTTTTCCTTCCTTGCAGAAAAATCCCTAACTGCAACTACCGTCTTCATTCACTCATCTTTCTTCACTCCCACAAACTGTAGCTACAACTTCTCACTAATAGTAACAACTATCAGATCTACTAGATGCATCCCGATTCGTCTTAGGGTAGCAGATCTGATGATTGGTTTTGTTAACTGAGAATAAAAATCAATTTCATTTTTCTGGTCATAGAGCATCTCTATTTTCCGTTCGATTCTCCCATCAAGATAAGTTCCTTCCCAATGTCTCTTCTTAGGTTTTGTTGGATCTTTTAATTTATGTTGAGAAATTTAATTTGGTTTAATTTTTTTTTTCTTCTTGGGTGTTTTGATTATTTTGTAGATTTGAGTGCAATGGATTGTGATGGACTTCATAATTCTTTAAAGGTCAGTTTTTTCCTTAGAAGATTAATCAAATTCTGGGATTTTTTGTGATCTTGGCAAACTTGCTGGATCAGCTTGGTGGTTGTTTTACTACCTAAAACTCACGACCTGTTTTCTAACTACTAGCATGCTTCTTTCAGGTATAACTTATTGCGCAAGAAATTCCCACCTAGAGCTTTCATTGGATCACTAGTTCTTTCGGATGCTGGATTTGATTTGTTGAACCGGCTTTTACATATGACCCTGCAAAGGTATGAACTTACCGGATACTGTTGATTTATAATATGATCTGGCATTTTCGTCTTTGTTGTTTTTGTTCTTTTACAAGTTGTGTTACTTGTCTACTAATTTGGTCCTGCTACTATTATTTATTGCAGAGGATTACAGCTGAAGAGGCTGTTAACCATGAGTGGTTTCGCGAGGTTCCTCGTCCCATGTCAAGAAATTTGAACGCTGGAATTACTTGAAATGATATCTATGCTCCCGTTAAATGGTATGATAATAAATCATACTGATTCATCTGCATATTTTTAGTCTCTTGCAGTTTCTTTGTTAATTAAATTTCATAATGAATAGAACAATTTTTTTGTTTTCGGTTTTGAGTATCATAATAAATAGACAATTTGTTCTTCTTATGTTAGGGATTGTATGGTGAAGTATGTTCGATGCCTTCATAATAAATAAACAAGTTGAACTTCTTATGTTAGGGATTTTTTTTCTTATTGTTGTGTAGATGGAATTGGTTCTTAGCACCCAAAAACAACCACTTCACTAGGTATTTCTGAGATTATTTAGGCTTTTTGTTTCTTATTTATTATGTCCTTGTTATTTAATAGTTCGCGTATATATCACTATCGGTTGGTAAGTGGATAGAAACAATGGACAATGATCATTTTCAATTACATCCCATTTCTGATGCAGTTACCCCATATAAATTTTTTATATTCTTGGTAATGCTTTAACATCTTGATCATGATATTCCACCACTTTTAGAAGTAACTTATATGGGCTTTACATCTAGTAGCATCTTTAATATATATCTAATTAATCATTTCTTTTTCATTATAATTCCATTTTATTTCCCTCCAAAACTCCAAACTCATTAACTAATATGATGCTCAATTTTGTTTGTTGAACAGGTCTCTACCCCTCTCATCTTTCCCTTTCGCCCAAATTTCTTTTTTTTGAAGTATTGTGTGTTGGCTTGATCCTTCAAATGGCGAAGGCTCAGTAAGATAGTTGGCTGGTCTTTGTAGAAATTGCAGTATCAAGTATTTGTGTGAAATAGGTATGAAGAGATTAGAGAATATGTGAATGTGGATGGTTTGAAGACTGAGAATATATGAATTGTGCATTGAAGAAAAGGTTACAAGCCTGTATTTCAGGTTTCATTGTATTGTATTTCATATTTCATTGTATTGCAGGCCTGTGTTTCAGGATAAATTGTGTTGCGGGCCTGTAAACTGGAAGGCCAGGTCCATGAGAATGACCTGGACTATCCATTTTTTTAATTGTAATTGAAAGAATTGTCACAGTTAAAACTGTGACCAAAACTGTTAAGATAAAAACACGTGTCATCTTTTCAATGTTGTTACAAATGAGAGTAACAGTTTAAACGTTATAGTAATTGTGACAAAAAGATGACAGGTGTTCATTGGGAATTTGTGGCAAAAATTATGCAACAGTTATATGTGTTATTCTAATTGTTAGAAAAAGTGACACGTGGCAAAACTAAATCGATGCCTACGTGGCATGTTGGGCCAAGGGTTTTTCATGGGCGCATGGCATGGCTAGGGCCAAAGCAAGGGCGTTTGGCTTTGCATGTGGGGCCAAGTGTTTTCCTTGGGCGTATGGCGCGGTTAGCTTGGCTAGGTGCATGACCAAGCTAGGGTTTTGGGGAAAAGGTCATGAGGTGACCTTAGACGACCAGGATTTTCTCCTGGGATTGAAGGGCAACCGTTGATTGTTGCACATCTTCACTTTGGTAGCCGCGATGGGAAGGCCAGCATGGTGGCGCGGCATGGGGGGCCATGGTGAGATGTGTTTGGCATGGCGCGGTCGGTGTGGATGACATGATTTTCCATTGGCACAGAGGTGCAGTTAGCATGGTTGTCATGCTTTGGCGCGGTCGGTGTGGCTGGCATGTTTTTCCATTAGCACAGAGGTGCGGATAGCATGGTTGGCATGCTTAGGCGCAGTCGGTGTGGCTGGCATGATTTGCCATTCGCAAATAGGTGTGGCTAGCATGGTTGGCATGCTTTGGCGCGGTTGGTGTGGCTGGCATGATTTTCCATTGGAACAATAGAGCAGATAACATGGTTGGCATGCTTTGGCGCGGTCGGTGTGGCTGGTATGATTTTCCATTGGCACAGAGGTGCGGGTATCATGGTTGGCATGCTTTGGCGCGGTTGGTGTGGATGGCATGATTTTCCATTGGCACAGAGGTGCGGCTAGCATGGTTGTCATGATTTGGAGCGGTTGGTGTGGTTGGCATGATTTTCCATTGGCACTGAGGTGCGGCTAGCATGGTTGGCATGCTTTGGCGCGGTTGGTGTGGCTGGCATGATTTTCCATTGGCACAGAGGTGCGGCTAGCATTGTTGGTATGCTTTGGCGCGGTTGGTGTGGCTGGCATGATTTTCCATTGGCACAGAGGTGTGGCTACCATGGTTGGCATGCTTTGGCGCGGTTGGTGAGGCTGGCATGATTATCCATTGGCACAGAGGTGAATTAGGGTTTTGCTTGTTGTAACCCTATTTTGAAAAAGGTACCCCTGTAATTATTTTGAGACACATTAAAGGCTTTTCAATAAATGCGCCTAGTAAATGATTTATCACTTAAATGTTGTGACGTAACTGTCTGCTAGGGTTTAGTGTTTTACGATTTTAACCCTAAGCTAAGAACTAAATATTCAAACTAGTTCAATCTGTGACAGTGAAGAGGTTTATGTTTTACTTCACGCTGGTACTTGATCTTTTGCGGGGACTGAGGAATTATCTGAAATAGGAAAAAGAAGAAGATTAATAAGTTTATTGGTAGTCCTTATAACATACTTTAAGATTTCCTATGTTTTTACTTTCTAGTGCATGGTCTACTTTCACACGATTTTGTACTTATTATGGTGTTTCTGTGTGTGTTTAGGTGTTATTGGATAATTACACTTGTGTGGAAAAAGTTGCTCAAAAAGTGTTTTTTGGACACCCTGAGAAAAATTACTAAAAGCACCCTAACTTTGGATAAGGGAACCCCAGACATCCAGTTGTTAAAGGAAAATGTACTTTGGATCAGGGAACTTCATCTTCAACAATTCAAATTTCAGTTTAGGCGGGAAATTTGAGCTTCACGGACCAGAATTAGGGTTTGAAATTTGGAGTTGTTAGAGGGTGATTAAAGCGCTGAAACTTCTTGGGTATTCTTTCCTAAGCCAAACAGGGATGGTAAGGTCATTGGAATTGATTCAATTTGGTTGGTTAGTCGAGTTGAAGAAAACAGTGGAGTACGTGAGCAAAAGAAGATTTTTACGGGATTGTACGTGTTTTTATGTGCATGGCGTGAGAAAGAAGTGTGATTGACTACTTTTGAGGCGTGTACATGACGTTTTGAACATGCTGGAAGAATATTAGCGCGTGTAGAGTTAAATCAGGGAACAAAAATATCCCCAGAATATTTTCTCTCACTGCCGAACAAAGAGAGATTACTGTGAGTTATTACGGGGGATTTTATTCGCCCGTTGAGTATAAATATCATCCTTGGGTAGCAGAGAAGGGGATGGAGAGTTTGGGGTACGCTGGAGAGCATTACAGAGCTTGGAAAATTCGAGTTGCAGAATCACCATTTCTGCTGCTGCATATCTGAAGAACGTGAAGAACAGACCATCAAAGACAATCATTCACCAACAGTGATAACGACAGCTAAACGAGGGTCGTATGCTACAAGGACAGTGACGCTATATTTGTATCGTTCTCTTGTAACACTTCTTTGTAACAACGAGTTGTAACACCCATTCACCGTTGCAAACTCGATTCTTTTATTAATTTCTCCAATAAAACACCTTTTTGAGCAATGAAAAATTCCTCCAGCGAGTTTGTTATTTTATGAGCTTTGATTGTCCGGAATTAATAGTTCAACCGCATGAATGTGAGAATTTGTGGAATCCCGTGTCCTAGTCACCTCTTCATCTTGTGACAAATTTTGTATATATTTATCTTTTATTTTAGTTTATTAAATCCTAAAATCGATTTCAACAAGTCCGAGTGAACCACAACCTTTTCTTACAACTTTCTACAACATTATTGATTCACATCAATTTTTGGCGCCGCCGACGCGGACTTGTGTATAGATTTATTTTTAGGTTTTATTTTTATTTTTTTTATTTTTGTTCTCTTTTACGCCTTTGGTATTTTTTTGATTCTTTTCAGATTTGGAGCGAAGCTACAAGGAAATAAAAAGTTCTATAAAAGGAAAGCATCGCCAAAGAAGGAAAGAAAAGAGGAGTCCAAGGAGTGAGGAAGATTTTGTAAATAATTATTTTATTTCCTTTTATTTTTAGAAACTGTAATTAGAAAAATATTTTTGTAATATTTATTTTTGGACATTTTTTTATTCTTTATTTTTGGACTTTGGACTTTAAACTTTTGGACATTATTTTAAAACCCTAAGGAAGGGTAGTTTTAAATATAAATCGCACAGGGAAGGAAGGTCATTACGATATCACCTCGGGTTCATACATGACATAGGAGTCGTGGCCCGAGTCGACTTCAACGGTTCATCCCCCGTCTGGAACGGGAGGTAAGAATTCTAAACACCCGCGAATCCCCTGTCAGTGGGTTTACTAGATGATTTTGTATGCATATATGTTGAGTTCTTGAATACGGCTTCTTTAATTTCCTAGTAAAGGGCAAGGCCTGGCCATACAAGATAAGGGTTCAGATTTCATCACCGCTCTCTTCTTGCCCGCCTTAGGAAAACGATACCAAACGCGAACCTAAGCTTAAAATTTTGAATATAACGAGACCGATATGGTAACGAGCTTAATAGGAAAGTTATTCGAAAAATATTGGTTACTCTTTTAAGCATACTTCGAAGTTCATGATGGTTTCTGTGAGTTGAATGCGTGACTGTGCCGCCTTGTAATGCGGTGAGGCCTTGGGTATCAAAGCTCCACGCAGCTTCCATCGCCTCTATTCAACTTACTTAAACTCGGATTGATTCTAGAGGGGTCTGCTTAAATTGTAACGAATTCCTTTTCGAAGGATTAGAAGCTGGTCTAGAAACAATCTAAGTGGATACATCATGCTTTTTGTTTGCTAGAAATCAGTAGGTTTGTTGTGGTCGAGTCAGCCTTGTTTGTGTTTGTGTAGAATTCCCTTGCAGTTAGGATGTCGAACTGGTATTACAATAGCCAATACAACGAATATACGACTAATTTTCAAAATGGACATTACTTTGACCATAGTGTGAATAGTGGTTGGGAACACCGATCTTTTGAAGGTTATGGCCCATACCATGGTGAGCCCAATTACTATCCACATGCCCACCGTTCATACGAGCAAAACTTCCTATAATTCCTCTTCTCTAGATGAAGCACGTAAGATACTTGAGTCAACACGTAAGTTACTTGAGTCGATACATAAGTTAGCGGACACATATGACTTAGTTATGGACGAAAGAACTATAAAGGTGAGTGAAACTTCTTTAGAAGATAACCTTAGAAAGTTAGCTGAGTCAACATTTAAGTTAACTGAGTCAACACGTGAGTTTGCTGAGTCAACACGTAAGTTAGAGTTAGAGACGGAAGAAAGAATTGATCGAATTACTCTTGATTTCCAATACATTCTTTCCTATATCACCCGTGAAATTGAGGAATTTTTTTATAATCAGGATGACGAGGTTAGAATTGGTAACACTACCTTTTTAGATGAGGTTCAATCATTTTCATGTTATTATAGTAATGATCATGATATGGATAGTGTTGATGAAGAATTTGAAATAAATAGGCATAGTGATCAGGAATTTGTTACTCCAATTGATCCCAATAATGATAATGACTCTAGTTCAAATCTAAATAATTTTAACAATTATTCACCTATTCAAAAGGACGAGGATTTGATTAGAGATACCACCGTTTTAGACGATGTAGTATTTCCTTTTGATTGCGAAGCCAATGATTGATTAAAGGAATGAGTATATTTTGAGTCTAGCGATTTAGAAACAATAGACTTAAAAAAAGAAAATGAACTCGTAGAGATGAGTAAGGATGTACCTGACTTAGAAGAATCAATTTACCATTTTCAGGAATCAAATAGCCTTGAAATTAGGGAAGTTGTGACTAGTCTTTCTAGAGACACTGAAAACTCTAAGTTTGGGGGGTGATTATCATTCTCCATGTGCCTTAACTCTTAGAAAGGTCCCTAACTTGGGACTTGACATATGTGCCTCAACTATTTTAAAAGATTATCTTCATACACTTTTTCCTGAACCTAGTTATGTCCATAAAGAAGTTCAGTTGTTAGAAACCCATCCTCTGGTTGATATGGTTAACCCAGGATATGATACCACGATTGACTGTGTTTTCCCACCAAAATCCTTCCTTCCAATTGTGGGGACATATGAATTTCAGATGTGTCAGTTATTAAGTTTTGAGACTAAATATAATTACTTTAGGAGATTAGGGTCGACACATTTGCTTAAGAATGACCACTATTATGGTCATCTGTGTAAGTCAAGTCTGATTGACTTAGAGGATCCCAAGTTATTCAGGTTTTTGTTATGTGCTTCTAAGTTTTTAATTAAGTATTTCCAGACTCTATAACCTGATCTTCAGGATCCTGCCTTTGAGTAAATCCATCCGATGAAATCTTTTTATCTAGACCCTTTTATAGAGCCTGAACCCGAACCACAACTAGATGTAGTTGTCTTAAACAAAAAAATAGATAAGGGTGTGATGGATATCTTCCTGGTCTGTTGCAGTTTCCTCTTCTTGTGGGTAACACTTTTTGATCTAAGATGACCAACAGTTATTCCGGCTACTGCTTTATGATTCTTCGAGGTGAATAATCTCTTCCATTGTCTAGCTGAAGACTTTAAACTTAGCACTTCTTGGGAGGTAACCCAATATTCAAGCAACACGGTAATATCTTTCCTTAACTCTTTTCTTCATGTTTTTAAATTTCATCTTTAGAACATTGAGGACAATGTTATATTTAAGTTTGGGGGTGAGGAAGAACTTTTTAGTTGCACTTTTGAAACTTCTAGCGTCACATGGTATCCGGTTATCTAAGTTTACATACTGTTTCTCACCGAAAAGATAGAAATTGGAATGCTAGGGATAACAACCTATTGATACATTAGAGAAAAAGACATTGAGATCCTTAAAATTCAGGAGAGAACTTGTTCCTTTTAGAGGGTAACCATGATGGACCTAACCATCCATGATGGAAAGGCAAGTAGTTCAGGAAATGCCAGAAATACAAAGCAACCTCACAATGTAGTCTTAGTTACTGGATTACAACTCTCTCTTAGTAAAAACTTATCATCATCAAAAAACGGAGCGACATCAAAATCTATGAGGAAAGTGGAAGATGTTTAAAGTTTAGAAGCAACAATAAAAAAACAGAATTCAAAATCAAGGGTTGCAAGAATTTATAAGAGCAACAAAAATCAAATGATATAAGTTGTTGAAGTTCATGATACTAAGACATTACAAGTTTCGAAAATCCAAGTGTTAAATTCCTTCTGTGATGTCCATGTAAATTTTTGTCTTGTTATTACTCTACAAAAAAAAAATGAAAAAAATGAAAAAAAATAAAGTTTAAATAAATTTTAAATAAGGCCATAGGGAAGTAGAAATCTGTATGTGTGTCGTAACCACAACAAATTAATTAATACTTTACTACCTAATTAACAAGTAATATAGGGTAGTCAAGATCGATCCCACGAGGAGCACGAGATTCTAGTTGTCTTATAATGTCACAAAGGGGGATTGAATTATCACAAAAAATAAATAAAGCAATTAAAAATATAAAGGAAATCAAAAAGAGAGATTATATCAAGGAATCCTTCTTCACTGCAAAACAATGATTACATTTATGTTCTTTTCCACTTCTTATTAGTCACAAATTATCACCAACCGTAGGTATAGCAGCTAGATCAGTGCTAACCCCAAAATCCCTTATATCACCGGATACGGAAGTTCTCGACTACCGGATTCTATTCACCAAACCACCTAGTAGTAGATCACTCAAGATGTAATTTAGTTAAACGCATTAAGATTTATGAATTTATTAGGTTGATATTAGTAGTTAGACTCTTAGATCAAGGTCCACTTGCTAACGTTTTTTTTACACACAATTGCTCCACGGAATCCCTCCGCAAGGTCTCGTGTTTGCTACTTATGTAAAGAGTCAAGAAACAATTACTTATCCCCTAACTTTCACTAGCTATAGATCAAATTAACAAATCAATTTAGTTGCGCACCTAAACAATCTATCAATCAATCATGAATGTATAAACATTCCTATTAGTAAAAACAAACGATAATTATGTGAAAACTTCAAAGTAGATTTAAAAAAAAAACTCAAAAAATGTTAAGAACTAGGAATTCATCCTCAATCAATTTATTTACTCATGCTAAGGAGTTCACACAATAATAATAAAGAAAAGAAAAGTGTTGTGTGTGTAAAAGTGTATCAATGTGTATGGAAGTGTGGAAGTGTATATAGAAAAGTAGAGAACTTCTCTATTTATAGGCTTCAATGTTCTCCATATTTCCAAGGAATAGAATCCCTTTCCTTTTGTAGCTCAATTTCCAAATCCAAGCCTTTCTCAAATCTTCCATCTCCTCTTTCCAAATCCAAGACAAATTCTTCATTCAATTCCAAGTCCAACTCTTCACATCCCATGAGAGAAATCCACACAAAATTCTGCAACTTTGGTTCACCGGAAAACTGGGTTTTTGGCCGGAAATAGGCCGGAATCCGTCACCGCCGGCAACCAGAAAATTATCCCCCGGTCAAGATATATTCCGTTGGTCAACCGTTAAGACTAACGGTCAAAGAGGTCAACTATCAGTCAAACTGTTAGTCAAAGGTCAAAGGGAGGGGAAATCATACACCGTGTAAGCTCACTCAGCTGTCTAACTCTGTCTTACTGGCTGAGTTGGATCGGTCGGATCGATCATCGGACTCATCTGGATCGGTCCCGTCGGCTACCGAGTTAACTCGCCGGAATAGAAATCCGGCCGAATTTCGGCTATTTACAGGACTTCCCAGGCCGAATTCAGGCCGATCTTTTCTATCTTCTCCTGCACAATTCCTAGCATACATCTATGTAGCTTCATTTCAGCTCATTCCGTGCTACAGAGCTTCATTATCAACTCGGTTCTTGCCTTTACTGCAACACCAACACAGAACCAATCTCCATATGTTCTTTACAGTGTCAGTACCCATATCCGATTCTTCTCAAATTCAACACATATATCAATTCTCCAAACCAAACCCCACCATGTTTTATTCATCATCAGCTGCTTCCATTTCTTCTTAAGATCGACAGCAACAGCAACTCTAATCTTCTACAGTTCCAGACAAATTTCAATCATCAATAAACCCCCTTGCTTTCTTCCAATTTCAAAACCCAAATTCAATTCACTTCTCAGCAGCTTTAATCCTTCACAAATCAATTATGAAACCCTCATCAATTTCTTCTTTGTTCTTTCCATCATCTGCGTCTGTTGTTGAACAAAAATAAACCACACCCATCTTCGATTCATCATATTTTCGATCTGACCCTTCTCTGAGTTAATCAATCAATCTCAATTTCACGATTTTCTCTTCACCCATCTCTGATTTCAGTATCATCAGCTCTCTCTCGATTTATTTCTAGGCACAACTTTCTTCTCTTCTTAGTTTTAGGAACGAATGATGGTAATTCTTGATTTTAGGGTTATGTCAATCATTGGGGTGGCTATTTGCGCCCCATGATAAGTACACCCACTGATTGGGTGCCTATATAAATCGTCACTTATGATAAGGGCTAGCCAGATGGCATCCCCTTAACCTGTGCTGGATTTTATTTAATACTTCTCCAAACATGAGTTCCCCTTAACCTTAACTTGGCTCCAGATAGTACTCGCCCTATGAAATGACAATTATTCCCTTTTAGCTCAAATTGAACGATTTCTTCTCCTTTTCCTCCGTGCGACTCCAGAGTACCTAATAACTCAAAAACATGCGTGAAATACATAATTTACTAGAAAAAATAGCAAAGAAAGCATAAACTCTTAGATAGTAAATTAGGTGTATTCTACACCTATCAAAATCTATAAGGAAGTTCAAGTGAGGAATCGAAAAGATGAGTTAATTGTCAAGGTTCTACGAGGTCCAAGAGTTTATCATCAATAGTTGAAGCCGAAGAAGACGTTGTTTCCACTAAGCACTATGAGAGAGTCGAATAAAGATACATTTGGTTGCTTTGTTAGTCCGCTTTCAATCTGGCACAAGATCTTTCTAGCACTGGTTTAACTCATCAAACGTAATTAGTCCAGCTGTGTAGCAGACGTCCCTCTCATCTTTGTCTCTCTCCTAATATTATCCAGCTGTAAATCAGCGGACGCATCTTATAATGTTTATCTAGTTGTGTAGCGGATATCTCTTTATCTAGCAGTGTTGCGGATATGTCTCCCCTTTTCCTCAGTCAGCTTTAGAGCTGGCACCTTTAATTTCTCTTGCATTCTAGTCACTTGGAGATAGGTTGGATATGTGTATTTCCTCATAGCTCTTTGGATACTTGTGACAAATTAGAAGTACATGTTTTGTGGGTCTGGTAAATCCTCCGGAGACAACATGTTTGTACCCAAAATTACTTTTGGGCACGAAACACGATGAATGAGTAATTTTGATGTGTTTTTAGGGTTGAAGGAGAATTGAAGGACGAACCAAAGTGATACAGATTTTTACGTGGTTCGGCATGGTTGCCTACGTCCACGGATGAATCCCCATGGGGAGTAATATTTTTATTGATTATGAAATTACATTCTCTCTTTTCTCTCCTATTAGCTACCCCCCTCTCCTGATTTATGCTCTCCCTATTTATACAATTCAATATCTAATTTCAACATAAACATAAATTTCTTTAACTGCCCTGTAAGGATCCTCAAGTTCATCAACGCAATTAGACTAGTCAAGTGACGAATTAGTCGATAATTACTCGATTAGTGTAACTCGAACATTAATTATTAGAAATTAATCTAACAACGATCTAGATACGAAACTAGTATTGTTAGATAGATCTCGAAAAGTTACGCGGAATGGATTACTCGAGCGTGCCATTCAGATACTAGATGAAGAAGAAATCATCTGATTTGTGTAGAGGGTAAAATGGTCATTTCACACTCAGACTTGTAAAGGCAACCGAGTTATCTTCTATGAACACCGAAGGTCTTCCCTTATCATTTTTTGGGTGCCGTTTTGATGGGTCGCTAGCATTAACACCAGGACGTGTCGAAGAGAGAACCATTCTCTTTCTTCTTTTTCTCTTTTCTTTTCTTCTTTCTTCTTCTCTCGTTATCTTCTTCCCGTGTTCTTCTTCCTCGGCTAGTTTGAGAGATTGTTTTAGAGAACGAGACAATCTATGAGTTAAATCACATAAATTGGAAGACGTTATAGATGATGGAGGAATCGAGGTTGTTGTTGATGAAGAAGAAAAGATGAAATAGAGCTAGGGTTTTCTGAAGAATGAAGTTTGATTGAGGTTTCATGGAACTGATTAGTTTATTGAGTTTCTGATAGGCAAAGATTAAAGGGGTTATCGATTGATTGACAAAGTGGTTTTAATTTCATTAAGGTTCGAGGAATTAGGGTTTCTCAAGATGAACTGGAATTTCGTTTAAAGATGAATAACAAGAATTAAGGAGTGGATCTGTCGATTGATAAACAAGGTGAAGTTAATTGGATATTTAGAGAATTGTTCATGAAGAATTGAAGAGTTAGGGTTTCAATGGAAGAACAGAAGAAGAGTTAGAAGATGAAATTGAAGATTTAAATGAATAATTAAAGATGGGTTTGTTTAATTAGAGATTTTGATTGTCGAATTGGGTTTGAATTAGAGAAGTGTTGAATTGAGGATTACTTTAGGGTTTTGATGTAAATCAGTGGCGAGTTAAATTAAGGATGGAGTGTGAATCAGTGAATTAGGGTTCTTAATTTTAAATTGAACGTTTGCTGAGAATGTGGGAGAAGAAATAGATGAAAACAAAGATAGACCTGGTGGTGATCAATTCAGAATCAGGTGGAGGTTACGCAGTCACAAAGGATTAGAACTGGTGTCTAAGGTAATTCTTTTCATGTAATTAAATCTCTTATTAAGATGTGTTATCAAGATTGTTCTATCAGTCCTGTATTGAAGAAATTTACTGTAGATGTTGATAATTTTAGAATACTTGGTTGATAAGAGTTACATGAGGTGTTGGTTTGCTAATTTCAGGGTGTTGGAGTTATTGAGGAAGTTGAATTGCAAAGTTTATAGGATGAATTTAATGATGCAAAGTAGATATATATTGCTGCTTGAATGTTTGTGTTGTGGGGAGTTAAAGTTGAGGGAGCTTCAGTCATGTTGAACTGAAGTTTTATTGAGATTGAACATGGATGAGGTGAAGTTGAAACTCAGAGCCTAGAGCTCTGTCCTTGCAGGTGGATGGTTATAAGTTATGAGGTACTTACAGTTTGTTGTAGTAATGTTGTTTTGAATTATTGGAATTGAAACTGTAGAGATGGTTTTGAATATGAGTTGATGAATCTGAAACAGTTTGTGTTGAATTGAATCTCCCAAGTGAAAGTTGGTAATTGCAATTGCAGGTAAGATGAACTGTTAGTTGTAATTTATTTATGAAATTTGAATTAAAGAAGAATGTATTGTCGTTGTTGTTGGTTTATAGAACTGAATTGAGGTTGATGGTTTGAATGAAGGGACTAGGCTGATGTTGTAAGGCATGAAAATGCAGATATGTAGTGGTAGATGTAAAGTTATTGTTGGTCTCGGTGGAGGCTTGCATATGCTACCTGAAGGTAACTAGATTTGTAATTGAGATTATGTTTTGATGATGTTGTAATTAAATGAATTGTACTTTGTTTTGTAAAGATCAGTCAGTAGGTGTATTAAGTATCGGTCTAGTTATGAAGTAGAGGGAAAGTCTGTTATGCAACAAGGGACTTAGACTTATTATTCATCCCAGTCAGATGTCTGACTGATTTTTGTGTTTCTGACTCGATTAATCTGACTGAGTCAAATCAGTATTGACTCACTGAGTTCCTGTCTTGACCCGAGTTGACTCAGTGACCGATTTAGACTTTATACTTTGACTCTTTGACCCTTGACGTTGACCCGACCTTGGAGGTTGACTGTTAGTTGACCATTGAACGTTAGTTTGACAATTAGTGACTGTTAGTTGACTTAGTGGACTTGGGCTTGGGGAAGTTTTCTTAAGTAGATGTTTTGGACCTCTTGTGGTCCGAATTGACCTTTGACTTCTTCTACAAAGTTGTAGATATTCTTAATACTTAGATATCGGACTATAATACTAATCTAATTGAATTAATAAACCTTAGATTTGGCTAGACTCTTATACTTCTTGTGTGATTAACAGTTAGTCTATATTAACAACGATCGATTCAAAGGATGAACCAGTAGATTGTGGATCTCGAGGTAGGCGTGGCTCGTCATCAAAAGAGGTGTGGGAATGCATTTGACTCTTTGTATTCATTATTGTTGCTTTTATAAAAGTTTATGCTTAACAAACTCATGCATTGTCTGTCCGTGCATTCCATGCTTTGTTTAAAATGCATTATGATAATCCTGTTAATTCTGTGAATCTTTCCATGATTTGGAAAGGACTTGTAATGTGTTGTTGTAAATATGAATTGTTATGGGAAATGAGAATTTCAACTTGTGGTATATAGGATACGCTCCTTCACATTTATATCTACTTTAATTCAGCTTTTATTGTTTAGAGTTGGTCACCATGGTCTTGGTGGCATCCATAGATAAATAGGTGTGAATTTCCGGTTAGGAATTTACAACCATATTAGTACATTGTTTGACGAAGGAGTTTGTTCCATATACATGTATGATTATTTTCAGTGACTTAGTCACTGTTTAATATTTTCGGAAAAACATGTATTGTTTTCCAAATCTTGCCTATGATTACTTAGAAGGTTAAATGTTAATTATTCCCACTTCAGTTTTTGTGATAGATCAGTGTTGTGCAGCTAAAGCTCCGAGAAGTTGACTTCGCTAGTTGATTAACTTCTGTTATATTTATTATGTTGTATATTTAAAAATAAATTGACTATTATATATATGTATCATTTGAGAGAAGATCTTGTATACATATTTCTGAGAGGGGTTAGCTTTGGGTTAAGTTTTTGTAGCAGATTTCTTAATTGAAAGTTAAGTGTTTAATTTGGATTTTTAGTGCCTCTTTATTTAGTTAATTTGTTGGATTAGTCAGCTGCTAGCTTAGGGGGGCGCTACAAAAGTTGGTATCAGAGCTCACTATTAGATCTTATATGGTAGACAATAGGATTAGCCAATGCCAGTTAGTGAACTAGATTGGTTTAGAACTGGGTTGGGTTTGTGAGATAAATCTTAATCACTAAAAGCTATTAATAATTAAAAGAATTTTTGATTGATTGATTTGTTTGGTTGATTGTTTGTTTAGGTATTGAAGTAAAAATTGTAGAGTACACCAATAATTAATCTAGTGGAGATTAGAGAATAAATGATTTAAAATTATGACCACATACACAAGTCAATACTAAAAATAGTGAGATTAGTATCTTTGATAGATCTTGTAAATCACATAGAAAATTACTGAACACATTGACTTATATGATATAAAGAGTAAACAAATTATAATTACACAAATGTTAATAATATTTTTGGAACTTAATAATATTTCTAAGAGTAGTTAGAATAATAGTTCACCGTCAATCTTAATAATAAAATATTATAATAGTAATTATGTATGATAATTAAAGTAGTAATAATTTTAATTAAATAATGTTAACATTTATCAATTAGTATTATGTATAAATTAACTTAACTAATATTTCGTTAAAGCTATATAACGACAAAATAATAATTATGGTTAGATAATTATGGGAAATTGATAACACTTATTTACGATTAAGTTTAATAATTTAAACTAATTATAAATAAGAAATATATGTTTTGCGCCTAAATTAGATAGTTAATATAGTACATTAGTCATTAGATGTAAGAAGATAAGGATATAATAATGTATAAAATAAAAAGACTCAACTTGTTAGTAATTTTGTACCGAAATTATCTTTAATCTAATAAATGATTCAATAAATCTGTAAAATGGAACAAATATACTTGAATTAGTAATAATAGTATTCAGCTGCTTAGTGTTATACTAGAACTAAAAGAAAATAAATTCATATATTGATGATCCTTCTTCGCAAATAAATTCAACCATCTTTTGAAATGGAAAATTAGTACGACAAACTTAAACTGTTAGAATTTATGTTAGTATTATATTGGGCAAAACTTAAATTAATATTTCATTTATAAATATATAGGTATAAAATAATGACTATGATTAAATAGCAATGTAAAATTATTAGTGCTTATCTACAATTAAGTTTTGCGAAGTGAACTAATAACAATTTAGAATTTTATGTTTTGTTTTTAAATCAGATAAGTAAATAAAACTTATTAAGTAGGAATAAAGGAACGTGAGGTCATATAAGAAACATAATAAATATTAAACATGTGAATGATCGTATACCTAAATTATTTATAGTTTAATAAATGATTCACAAAATAACTAAAATACACATGAAGTGATATTTATAATACTTGAATGCTTAGTACAAAATTAGACCCATAATCTGAAGACTATTGAGACATATTGAAATTTTATGCGGACTTAAAATTTAAATTATATTAAATTACTAACGCCAATATTTAACAAGACGTAGTATACGCATTCAATCTGAATAAATAAAATCTGTTATATCAATCTTTTCGTGAAAGTAAAATTATATTTACAAGATTAGGGTTTAATAAAATTAAACTAAGTATCGTTACTAAACAATTATTTTGATTGTATTTTAGTTACACTAGTAATCAAATAATAAAATTTGATAAAACAATAATGAAAATGATAATATAATTAAGACAATAATTTTTGATAAGATAAGTAATTAATAACATTATATTTTACTCATTGCTATAAAATTTAGAGTTATTGTAAATGTCACTTGGATAATAATTATTGGATAGTAATAGCAAAATGTAATTTTTATTAATAGTATAACTTAAAGATTAATTAACAATAATATAAATTTGAGGAAATAAAGTTAGATTAAATCATATCTAATATTGATAATAAACTTAAACTTGGCATTACGATTAATCACGATTAATTTTTATCGGTTTAAGAAATAAGACATAAAGGTTATAATAATAACAATAAAATATTAATACCAAACAACTGTGAAAAATTGTTAGCAGTTTATTATTTATATCAAGTCACATAATGAAATAAACAATAGATATATTGGAAATAATATGTTGAAAATAAAATAATAACGTAACATTTGGATAATGGTTATAACATTAAGTTGTTCGTAAATAGTTCATGAATCTAAAAATTATATATGATATCACAACAAAGTTAAAAAAAAAAATATCAGATATTATAAATTAACGTAAAATCGAAATTGGATTGCTATATAGATAAAATAAATAAATAAATCAAATAAATTTTGATGAATAAATTACTTAAAATGATGTAAATTATTATATATATTTTATGAAGTAAATTTATCAGAATTACATCAGTTAAGATATAAATTAAAGACGAATTAATCTTGATAAAATAAAATTAACACTTAGTTAATCCAGCACTGGGGAATAGTGAGGTTGGTAATATGTTCAGGTGATACTTGTTAGGTAGTAGGCATTGTCAGGCATTGCGAACCTAGACAGGGCAAATGCATTCCTGTATCACTAGGCATTGAAGGGAGACTTGCTTCTATTAGTAAACTAATAGATCCCAAATTTTATTGAGAAACTTTATTATGGAATGTCTTAAAAATACTTAGAGCCAGTAAATTATTGACTTAGAAATTAGTGTAGAGTTTTATGTAAGAAACTTAGACTTCTCTTTGGATAGAACTTAAGTCAGTGTAGTTGAACCTAGAGCTACAAATTACAAATTTTAGTTGTAGAGCCATATAGGTTTGTGATATGTTTTATGTTGATGTACGCTTAGACAAGAAATGGGATTATTCTATAAGGTGGGGAGTTTCTGAAGACTAGAAGGATGGTGTGATTTTCGAGGACAAAAATGTTATAAGGTGGGGAGAATGTAAGGATCCTCAAGTTCGTCAACGCAATTAGACTAGTCAAGTGACGAATTAGTCGATAATTACTCGATTAGTGTAACTCAAACATTAATTATTAGAAATTAATCTAACAACGATCTAGATACGAAACTAGTATTGTTAGATAGATCTCGAAAAGTTACGCGGAATGGATTACTCGAGCGTGCCATTCAGATACTAGATGAAGAAGAAATCATCTAAGTTGTATAGAGGGTAAAATGGCCATTTCACACTCAGACTTGTCAAGGCAGTCGAGTTATCTTCTATGAACACCGAAGGTCTGCCCTTATCATTTTTCGGGTGCCATTTTGATGGGTCGCTGGCATTAACACCAGGACATGTCGAAGAGAGAACCATTTTCTTTCATCTTCTTCTCTTTTCTTTTCTTCTTTCTTCTTCTCTCGTTATCTTCTTCCCCTGTTCTTCTTCCTCGGCTAGTTTGAGAGATTATTTTAGAGAACTAGACAATCTATGAATTAAATCACATAAATTGGAAGACGTTATAGATGATGGAGGAATCGAGGTTGTTGTTGATGAACAAGAAAAGATGAAACGGAGCTAGGGTTTTCTGAAGAATGAAGTTTGATTGAGGTTTCATGGAACTGATTAGTTTATTGAGTTTCTGATAGGCAAAGATTAAAGGGGTTATCGATTGATTGACGAAGTGGTTTTAATTTGATTAAGGTTTGAGGAATTAGGGTTTCTCAAGATGAACTGGAATTTCGTTTAAAGATGAATAACAAGAATTAAGGAGTGGATCTGTCGATTGATAAACAAGGTGAAGTTAATTGGATATTTAGAGAATTGTTCATGAAGAATTGAAGAGTTAGGGTTTCAATGGAAGAACGGAAGAAGAATTAGAAGATGAAATTGAAGATTTAAATGAATGATTAAAGATGGGTTTGTTTAATTAGAGGTTTTGATTGTCGAATTGGGTTTGAATTAGAGAAGTGTTGAATTGAGGATTACTTTAGGGTTTTGTTGTAAATCA
This sequence comes from Papaver bracteatum, assembly GCA_023529315.1. NCBI lineage: Eukaryota > Viridiplantae > Streptophyta > Magnoliopsida > Ranunculales > Papaveraceae > Papaver > Papaver bracteatum. The sequence goes on along the minus strand of JAJJWX010001463.1, from coordinate 21,428 downwards.
GTGGCGAGTTAAATTAAGGATGGAGTGTGAATCAGTGAATTAGGGTTCTTAATTTTAAATTGAACGTTTGTTGAGAATGTGGGAGAAGAAATAGATGAAAACAGAGATAGACCTGGTGGTGATCAATTCAGAATCAGGTGGAGGTTAAGCAGTCACAAAGGATTAGAACTGGTGTCTAAGGTAATTCTTTTCATGTAATTAAATCTCTTATTAAGATGTGTTATCAAGATTGTTGTAGTAGTCCTGTATTGAACAAGGTTACTGTAGATGTTGATAATTTTAGAATACTTGGTTGATAAGAGTTACAAGAGGTGTTGGTTTGCTGATTTCAGGGTGTTGGAGTTATTGAGGAAGTTGAATTGCAAAGTTTATAGGATGAATTTAATGATGCAAAGTAGATATATATTGCTGCTTGAATGTTTGTGTTGTGGGGAGTTAAAGTTGAGGGAGCTTCAGTCATGTTGAATTGAAGTTTTATTGAGATTGAACATGGATGAGGTGAAGTTGAAACTCAGATCCTAGAGCTCTGTCCTTGCAGGTGGATGGTTATAAGTTATGAGGTTCTTACAGTTTGTTGTAGTAATGTTGTTTTGAATTATTGGAATTGAACATGTAGAGCTGGTTTTGAATATGAGTTGATGAATCTGAAAAAGTTTGTGTTGAATTGAATCTCCCCAGTGGAAGTTGGTAATTGAAATTGCAGGTAAGATGAACTGTTAGTTGTAATTGATTTATGAAATTTGAATTAAATAAGAATGTATTGTCGTTGTTGTTAGTTTATAGAACTGAATTGAGGTTGATGGTTTGAATGAAGGGACTAGGCTGATGTTGTGAGGCATGAAAATGCAAATATGTAGTGGTATATGTAAAGTTATTGTTGGTCTCGGTGGAGGCTTGCATATGTTACTTGAAGGTAACTGGATTTGTAATTGAGATTATGTTTTGATGATGTTGTAATTAAATGAATTGTACTTTGTTTTGTAAATATCAGTCAGTAGATGTATTATGTATCGGTCTAGTTATGAAGCAGAGGGAAAGTCTGTTATGCAACAAGGGACTTAGACTTATTAGTCATCCCAGTCAGATGTCTGACTGATTTTTGTGTTTCTACCCGATTAATCTGACTGAGTCGAATCAGTATTGACTCACTGAGTTCCTGTCTTGACCCGAGTTGACTCAGTGACCGATTTAGACTTTATACTTTGACTCTTTGACCCTGGACGTTGACTGTTAGTTGACCATTGAACGTTAGTTTGACAATTAGTGATTGTTAGTTGACTTAGTGGACTTGGGCTTGGGGAAGTTTTCTTAATTAGATGTTTTGGACCTCTTGTGGTCCGAATTGACCTTTGACTTCTTCTACAAAGTTGTAGATATTCTTAAGACTTAGCTATCGGACTATAATACTAATCTAATTAAATTAATAAACCTTAAATTTTCTAAAGATAGATAAACAAAAGGTGTAGAACCTTAAATGGGCTCAGAACCATTAAATAGAATTTTATGATTCTTGTTTAAGCCACTTTGGCTAGACTCTTATACTTCTTGTGTGATTATCAGTTAGTCTATATTAACAACGATCGATTCAAAGGATGAACCAGTAGATCGTGGATCTCGAGGTAGGCGTGGCCCGTCATCAAAAGAGGTGTGGGAATGCATTTGACTCTTTGTATTCATTATTGTTGCTTTTATAAAAGTTTATGCTTAACAAACTCATGCATTGTCTGTCCGTGCATTCCATGCTTTGTTTAAAATGCATTATGATAATCCTGTTAATTCTGTGAATCTTTCCATGATTTGGAAAGGACTTGTAATGTGTTGTTGTAAATATGAATTGTTATGGGAAATGAGAATTTCCACTTGTGGTATATAGGATACGCTCCTTCACATTTATATCTACTTTAATTCAGCTTTTATTGTTTAGAGTTGGTCACCATGGTCTTGGTGGCATCCATAGCTAAATAGGTGTGAATTGCCGGTTAGGAATTTACAACCATATTAGTACATTGTTTGACGAAGGAGTTTGTTCCATATACATGTATGATTATTTTCAGTGACTTAGTCACTGTTTAATGTTTTCGGAAAAACATGTATTGTTTTCCAAATCTTGCCTATGATTACTTAGAAGGTTAAATGTTAATTATTCCCACTTCATTTTTTGTGATAGATCAATGTTGTGCAGCTAAAGCTCCGAGAAGTTGACTTCGCTAGTTGATTAACTTATGTTATATTTATTATGTTGTATATTTAAAAATAAATTGACTATTATATATATGTATCATTTGAGAGAAGATCTTGTATACATATTTCTGAGCGGGGTTAGCTTTGAGTTAAGTTTTTGTAGCAGATTTCTTAATTGAAAGTTAAGTGTTTAATTTGGATTTTTAGTGACTCTTTATTTAGTTAATTTGTTGGATTAGTCAGCTGCTAGCTTAGGGGGCGCTACAAAAGCTGGCAATATGGTTGGAGACTGGTTGGCAGTGCGGAAGAGTTTTTGGCTTGGAATCAGTTAGCAGCGTTGTTGGCTACAAGACTGAAAATTGGTTATTTGTGCGACTGCCTTCGACGGTTGACTTTGACCATTGACCGACCGTTGACTTTGATAGTTGACCGACTTTGACCATCGACTGCCTTTGACCATGGACTGACTTTGGCCATTGAACGGTCTGTGCAGGCTGGTGGGATTCCTTGGTTGACTGGTTAGCGGGCTCGGATGAGGACCAAAAGATGATTCAAGTATCAATTTGGCCCATTAAGTGGTATTTTTACTTATGGTACAAACATCACCCCCTCTTAACCTCCAACTTGTTGGGGGTTAAGAAAAGTATGTTTTCCTTAGTCAATGGTAAAGCTCGCCCCCAAGTGTGAATTATTGATGTCGAGGTGATTGGCAAACTTCCATTGTTATTTGCGGAAATCATAATCAAGACGCCCCCAAGTGATGCTATTGTGATTGGGAGATTGGCGGGAAGCAATTGAGCGTAAACCGTTGTTTTATCTAAAAACTTGACTGAATGATGAACTTGACTGCAACGAAGGCGTGATACTGGAACAGAGTGATGTTGGAAATGAGTGGTAATATCATTGAGTGGAGTTGGCCTGCAACAGCTGCGGTCAGCTGGACTGCGGTAGCTGCGAACATAGCTGAACTGCAGCAGCTTCGATCAGCTGGAATGCAGTCAGTGACGAGCAAGACTTCACTGCAGTAGCTGTGGTCAGCTGGACTGCAGGGATTGTGAACAGATCTGGACTGCAGTAGCTTCGATCATCTGGAATGCAGCAGCATCCAGCATTGCAGCTGCTGCGATCAGCTGGACTACAGTAACTGCGAGCCTCACTGCAGCAGCTGCATTCACTGATCTGCAGAACGCATTTGTTGCCAGATCAAGAAGAATGCGATCAATTGGAATGCGCAACAACGAACAAAGATGCACTTTGCGGTGACGCGCTTATCCTGGATCGGTAGAGTCTGCGAACAAAACTGCACTACAGCAGCTGCGCTCAGCAGGACTGCAGCAGCTGCGCTCATATGGACTCGATGCGAACAAAACGCACTGCGGGAGAGTGCGAACATGGTTGGATCCGCATCACCGCGATCACCGAATTCAAGCAAGATCGAACAAGGTTGCACTGCAGCAGCTGCGTTCAGCTGGACTGCAGGAACCACGAGCATAGCTGGACTGCATCAGCTGCAATCAGCTGGAATGCAGCATCAACGAGCAAAGTTGAACTGCGATCAGCTGGATTGCAGCAATGACGAGCAGCACTGCAGCATCTGCGGTCAGCTGGACTGCAGGAAAGACGAGCCTCACTACAACAGCTGCGATATACTGGACTGCAGGAGATGCGAAAATGATTGCAGCAGCTGCGATTAGCTGGATTGCAGGAATACCATCAGAGCTGGACTGCAGCAGCTTTGGTCAGCTGGACTGCAGCAGCTGCTGAGGAACTGGACTTAAAAAGTTCAATAAACATAGGTGTAACAGTTACAAATAAAACTAGACATCATCAGTTGTGTCCAACTGAGTGCCACCAGACTGCATCAGTTGCGTCCAACTGAGTACAGAATTCGCAGGCAACTGGATTGCATCAGTTGCGTCCAACCGAGTTCAACAATTGCTTTTGAACTGGAGTACAATAACATAACTATGGCAGTTAAAAATTATTAATTATTATAATTGGGTACAAATATTATGGTGTATGCTCGCCCCCTCTTAATCCTGCAACTCGTTGGAGGATTAAGAAGTTCGGGTTACCTGAAATTTCGATTCTCGGAAGTTGAATTCCGCATTGAATTTAGGCGCTATGTAACTTGCCCCCAATCGTATAGAGTGTTTACGCAGCCCCAAAGGAGTCATTTTAGACCATGAGGTGTCACATATCTCTCCCCCAAGCGATAGTCAGTTACGTTGAAGTGATATGCAACTCGCCCTCAGTAGATGGTAATTGTCATGCTGCTCAATGCTCGCACAAGGGTGCACTTCCTTGCTGCATTTTGCTCGCGCATGAAATTTTGAAGATGTCTGCTATCTGGAATTTGCGCGGGGGGCCAATACTACTATTCCAGATGCGCGCAGAATTAAAATGTGTGCATCCCCTCGTCGAGAAAATTCTCGCCACATTAAAGGTGTCTTATTGAACAAAAGTATGCATGAATATGTGAAAAAATAAATATGTAAATTGTATACTTACCATATACTTACCATATTGAAAATGTTATTGCGACTTCATTCACGAAGTGATTAGGATGACCACCAACTATGCTGGTGTTTTCCAGCGATGATGATTAGTATAGTTGCCTTAGCGTCTCATCTTGACTTAGTAAATTGATTTTTCTATGCACCGATTAAGTCCAAACTGGATTGGTGATAGATGCCACGGAACTGTATTTCAGCAGATGCGATAAGCTGTACTGTAACAGTCATGCATAAAACTGGGCTGAAGCAGTGGTGAGGAAAACTGTATCGAAACAGTTTTGAGGGAAACCGGACTTCAGTAGTTTGACCAATCTGGACTGTAGTAATTACAAAGGACTGCGGCAGTTCGATCGACTGGCCAGTAGTTATTGCTGTGAAACTGGATTACAGTGGTTCGAGCAACTGACTGTAGTAGTTATGCGGAAAAGGATCGCAATAGTTCGATCAACTGGACTGCAGTACTTGTTGAGGCACTGGATTACAATAGCTCGATAAGCTAGACTGTAGTAGTTATGATGGTAACGTGATTTCACCCAAAAAAATATTATTCTCCAATTGTAAAATTTTACCTTCATGTGGTAGGATATCGAAACACGATCGCAACGAGCCAATAATCACCCCATTCGGACGTTGTATGAAGGAGATATCAAAGAAATAAGATTATTGACCAAGCCCAAAAATGGGCGTAGTTAGCTAAGCCCACAAGGTGGAGCTGAAAAATCCGCAAGGCTTAAACCATGGGGCTGAAACAACCTGCGATCCATAGGCTTGACTCGGATAACGTCTCAGTTGACTGATCCAAATCGCCTCGCTCGGTGGGGTGTAAACATCCTCAAGTGGAAATGATAGGGCGTAAAAATCCAAGGGCCACAAGCTTAACTTGCTCCGAGACGCACAAGATCAAGAACACCGTATTAACATGCTCTGCGATACACTGAAGTGTAACTGAATTTTTTGCTGACTTAATGATGATGTCAGCAAGGCTAACGCAATGATGACATAGCGATGGCTGAAGTGGGTGAACAACACCCTGACATAAGTTATGAGAATCTAACGTGGGTGTACAAGAGAGGTGAAGTGGGTGATCGGATCTGAGGCCGCCGGATTTTTTTATTTTTTCTTTTCGCAACACTTTTTCTTCGAACTGTGATATTTCCTTCAAATATTTGGTGACAATTATACGAAACTGTTGTCTTTGCTTATAACCATTCAAGCAACGGTTTTCTGCAACGGTTTTTCCTCAAATGTGATCTTTTCTTGTAACGGTTTATCGCAATGGTTTTGGGGAATGTTGCCATTTCTTATGAACTTTCCACCACCGGTTTGCTATGCTTTTGCGGCCTTTTCCGGAACTTTTTGAGATGCTTTTATGGAGGTGTTCTCTGGGGTTTTCAAGCTTACAGATGTAGGTAACTTGACAACCCTGCGATCATGACAGTAGCGATTTTGTCAACAAATTCGAACAGGTGGATAACGCATTTTTTTTTTAATTTGGACTTGAATATGCTGTGAATCGAACATCCTGGCAATAATCATGGTGATTTTTTGCAGTGAGTCAGCTGTGGTGGCTCCCGACTGCGATGTTGGACCGCAGCAGTTGCGATCAACTGGACTGCGGTAACTGTAATTAACTGATCTGCAGCAGCTACGATCAGCTGGACTGCAGTGATTGGGAAGAAAACTGGGCCAAGCGGTGTTGCAGATCGGACATCCAGCAACAATTTGGACGATGTTTTTACGATATCTTTCACCGTGGATCGAACGTTTTTGCGGGGGTTTCACCAGTCTTAATAGTGATTTTTCTCCATGTAACCTGTACAGGAGCTGTGATGTTGCGTCGTGATGCTTTGGTTGTGGCCAATGCTCTCGCCATGTGATTTCTCCATGTGATTTGCCGGATGGCCGACCATACTACCAACAGTTTTGATCTGACTTCATAGTGATGCAATTTCAGTGGTTTTCGCAGGTAATAGCTTCAGCAGATTTGAAACAGCGACTCTTAAATACCGCATTTGCGATCAACTGGACTGCATTTTGTGCGATTATACGGTCAACAGCAGCTGCGATTAGCTGGAATGTGACTATTATGATCAAACTGGACTGCAGCAGTTGCAATCAACTGGACTGCAGCAGTGATTTTTCAAAATGCTCTGACTGCTTTCTCACGGACACGATTTTGAAGCATTTTCTACAACTTTTCTCAATGGGAAAACACGATTTCTTTTCTCGTATGTCCCCTTAGTCGTCTCCAATGTTTGGACCCAAAATTACTTTTGGGCTCGAAACACGATGAATGAGTAATTTTGATGTGTTTTTAGGGTTAAGGAGAATTGAAGGGCGAACCAAAGTGACACAGATTTTTACGTGGTTCGGCATGGTTTCCTACGTCCATAGAAGAATCCCCTTGGGGAGTAATATTTTTATTGATTATGAAATTACATTCTCTCTTTTTTCTCTTATTGGCTACCCCCCTCTCCTGATTTCATCTCTCCCTATGTATACAATTCAATATCTAATTTCAACATAAACATAAATTGCTTTAACTGCCCCATTCATGCCTCCATATTCAATTCTGTATGTAACAACTGGGATTAATTCTACATGGGTGAAACTGCTGTAATCAGTATTGCATGGTTGAAACTGTTGGAATTCATTGTCTGAAACTGCTGGAATTCAATGGCTAAAACTGCTAGAAATTCAATGGCTGAAACTGCCAGAATCAATGTTGCATGCCTCCATGATGATTTGTGCATGAAACTGCACACTTATGCTTCATGATAAAACCTGCATGCTGGCAAACTGGACTGGTGGTTGGAAGTATGGATGGATGCTGGTTGGCAGCATAATTGGCTGGCAGACTGGATGGAGGTTGGCTGGCAGTATGGTTGGAGACTGGTTGGCAGTGCGGAAGAGTTTTTGGCTGGGAATCAGTTAGCAGCGTTTCTGGCTACAAGAATGAAAATTGGTTAGGGGTGCGACTGACTTCGACGGTTGACTTTGACCATTGACTGGCCATTGACTTTGACAGTTGACCGACTTTGACCATCGACTGCCTTTGACCATGGACTGAATTTGGCCATTGAACGGTCTGTTCAGGCTGGTGGGCTTCCTTGGTTGACTGGTTAGCGGGCTCGGATGAGGACCAAAAGATGATTCAAGTATCAATTTGGCCCATTAAGTGGTATTTTTACTTATGGTACAAACACAAAACTCCGCCACTAGGGACACCTAGCGGTTTAACGGCTTGCTGCACGTGCTAAGTGTAGTCATTTTATTTTCTAGATTAGATTTGCTCGGGACTAGCAAGTAATAATTTTGGGGGTATTTCATAGACACATTTTTGTGTCTAAGTTGTCCTTAGTGTTTCTATTGTTGGTACTCGATTTTTTTACTTATTATGGTGTTTCTGTGTGTTTTTAGGTGTTATTGGATAATTACACTTGTGTGGAAAAACTTGCTCAAAAAGTGTTTTTTGGACACTTGAGAAAAATTACTAAAAGCACCCTAACTTTGGATAAGGGTACCCTAGGCATCCAGTTGTTAAAGGCACCCGTACTTTGGATCAGGGCACTTCATCTTCAACAATTCAAATTTCAGTTTAGGCGGGAAATTTGAGATTCACGGACCAGAATTAGGGTTTGAAATTTGGAGTTGTTAGAGGGTGATTAATGCGCTGAAACTTCTTGGGTATTCTTTCCTAAGCCAAACAGGGCTGGTAAGGTCGTTGGAATTGATTCAATTTGGCTGGTTAGTCGAGTTGAAGAAAACAGTGGAGTACGTGAGCAAAACAAGATTTTCACGGGATTGTACGTGTTTTTATGTGAATGACGTGAGAAAGAAGTGTGATTGACTACTGTTGAGGCGTGTACATGACGTTTTGAACATGCTGGAAGAATATTAGCGCGTGTAGAGTTAAATCAGGGAAGACAAATATCCCCAGAATATTTTCTCTCACTGCCGAACAAAGAGAGATTACTGTGAGTTATTACGGGGGATTTTATTCGCCTGTTGAGTATAAATATCATCCTTGGGTAGCAGAGAAGGGGATGGAGAGTTTGGGGTACGCTGGAGAGCATTACAGAGCTTGGAAAATTCGAGTTGCAGAATCACCATTTCTGCTGCTGCATATCTGAAGAACGTGAAGAACAGATCATCCAAGACAGTCGTTCTCCAACAGTGATAACGACAGCTAAACTAGGGTTGTATGCTACAAGGACAGTGACGTTATATTTGTATCGTTCTCTTGTAACACTACTTTGTAACAGCGAGTTGTAACACCCATTCACCGTTGCAAACTCGGTTCTTTTATTAATTTCTCCAATAAAACACCTTTTTGAGCAATGAAAAATTCCTTTGAGTGTGTTTTCACCATGCGAAGCTAGAACCCATCACTGGGACGACAGAGGAAGCTGTTTTTCACCCATGTGGTAATTCTATTTAATTCCTTTATGACTATTTGCACTATTATAATCGATTTATGATTTTTCTTGATTATTTGTGATTTCGTTAGATGTCGCATGCTTAGTCTTAGGTACTTTAGATGCGTCATGCTTGTGATTTACATATAATTCTTTATAAAATCTACCTTGGTAAAGATTTAGAGTCGATGTTTGTTATTTTATGAGCTTTGATTGTCCGGAATTAATAGTTCAACCGCATGAATGTGAGAATTGGTGGAATCCCGAGTCCTAGTCACCTCTTCATCTTGTGACAAATTTTGTATATATTTATCTTTTATTTTAGTTTATTAAATCCTAAAATCGATTTCAACAAGTCCGAGTGAACGACAACCTTTTCTTACCACTTTCTACAACATTATTGATTCACATCAAGAGGGCAAGAACCTGCATCTGGTAAGTCGGGAAAGCTTGAAGTATAGATTTTATTAGGACTGTCCTCCATGATTGAGATAGGAGTTTTGATTTCCAGCCTTGAAGAGTAGAGTAGTATTTTTGAAGAAGCAGCTCAAAATTCACTTTCTTATTTTTGTCTAAAAATAGTGGAGTTCCTAGGTATCTATCGTTTTTAGTCATCAGGGGAACTTTGAGGATTTTGGTTATGATTTTTACGTGTTTTGGGTGAATTTTTGGGATGAAATAAACACTAGATTTTTGTAGATTTATGATTTGGCCCATAATTTCTCCGAAAAGGGATAGGATTTCCAGAAGGTTTTTAGGTTCCCCAGATCAGCTTTAGTACAGAGGAAGCAATCATCAGTAAAGAAAAGGTGGGAAATATTTGGGGCATTTTTGTTGATTTGGAAACTAGAGATTTTTTTCTCTGTAATTGCATTTTCTAGAAGCCTTGAAAGAATTTCCATGCATATCAGAAAAAGATAAGGAGAGAGAGGATCCCCATGTTTAAAACTCCTTGAAATTTTAAATTTTGATCCGAGCACAACATTAAGAAGAATTGAGAAGGAAGTGGTGGAAATGCATTGTAGAATGAGATCGGTCCATCTTTCATCAAAACCAAAACAAAGAAGAGCTTTCTCGATAAATTCCCACTCTACCCTATCAAAAGCTTTGGACAGATCCAATTTCAGGGCTAACGATCCTTTTGTTTTCTTTGAGGTTTTCATGGAATGGATGAGCTCATGAGCGATGATGATATTGTCGGTGATTTGTCTTCCCGGAAGGAAAGCTGATTGGTTTGGAGATATAATTTTTTGAGAATATGTTTTAATATGTTTGCAAGAATTTTTTATATTAGTTTGTAAATGGTGTTGCTTAGGCTTATTGGTCTAAAATCCGCCGGAGTTTGAGGGGTTTAGATTTTTGGAATAAGGGTAATGAAGGAATAGTTTAATTCCTCGTCAAGGATGCCAGTTTTGAAGAAATCTTGCACTGTGTTGACAATGTCCGAACCGAAAGTTTCCCAGTTGACCTTGAAAAAGCCTGGTTGAAAACCATCCGGTCCCGGAGCGCCCCATTGATTCATGTTTGAAAGAGTGATCCAGATTTCATTTTTGGAAGGGATTTTTAATAGGGATATATTATTCTATTCAGAAATGCACGGTTTTATGATATTGGACAGGTTGAATATACAATTATTTTTTTGGGATGTGCCGATATGTGAGAAATGATTTATCATTAAGGAGTAGATTTGATCTATGTCCGTGAGCCAGAGGCCAGAAGGCTCTCTGAGAGAGTATATAGAGTTGATTCTTTTCCTAGTGGAAGCAGTGGCGTGGAAATATGCTGTGTTTCCGTCATATTCCTTGAAAAATTTCTCCCTGGACAATTGATGATAATAATCATTTTTAATCTCGTACCATTTTCTTAGCTCTGCTTGAATATTTTTTAACCTATCAATATCTCTGGAAATACTTCCAGATTTATGGATGTTCTCGATTTCATTGTTTAGAATCCTGATATTTTTATGGATATTACCAAAAATATCTTTATTCCACTTTGATAGATCTGAGGACATGAGTTGGAGTTTTAGGAAAAAAAATTCATTTGTCGAGGATTTTGAGTGTAGGTCCCAAGATGCATTAACCACCTTGTGTATGTCAGAGTGAGAGAGCCAAGATATGATACATCTAAAAGGTTTTTGAAGTTTTACCTTTTCGGGGTTTGTATCTAGTAAAATAGGAGTGTGATCTAATTCGACTCTAGGTAAATGAGTTATTTTAGTGTCCGGGAATACCTGAGTCCAGAGAAATGAAATCAACGCTCTGTCGATTCTTTCACAGTTGTTTTCTTCTCCTTTTCTGTTATTTGACCAAGTGAATAGGGCGCCTTCCTATCCCGCATCATGTAGGCCGATTTCGTCTATTATCTGGATGATTCTACTCTTACTGCTGGAGCTGGACTTATTTCCCCCTTGTTTTTCATCCGGATCAAGGATGATATTTAAGTTGCCAATCAAGTCCCAAGGACTGTTTACTTTCATTGCCAGTTGTGACATGTAGTTCCATTGTTGAAATTTTTCTTCATTATCAATTGCACCGTATACGCATGTGATGAATGATGTTTCTCCTCCTATGTTTGCTTCAAAATGACACACGTTGAAATGTGCTGAAATCAACTTCATATCTATATTATTATGACAGGCGATTGCTAACCCTTTCGCTAATCCCACTGATGGATAAACCAGTCATGAAAATTAGATTTTTAAAAAATATATCCATTCGAGACAGTGGTGCTTTTGTCTCGGATAGGAAAATAATGTTTGGGTTATGAATTTGACTAAAGTAGTGAAGGTGGTCCTTTGGGATAGGAGTACCAATACCCTGGACATTCCAGGATAGAAGTTTCATTTTGAAAAGAGTTTTTAAAAAGGGGGAATTAACTTAAGGAAATGGAATAAATCAGAAGGAGGGGGGAGGGGAGTTAACTTAATGAAATAGATATAAATCAGAAGGAGGTATAAAATTCAAAAAGTCTTAAAAAGGATCAACTAAATTGTATTTTAACAAGCAAAGTAGTGGAACTAAACAGGCAATGGGGGATAAAAAGTACCCAAAAAAGAAGCAATTAGACAATATCCCATAAGATGAAATTAGAGGACAAAGGAGGCTTGAAGAGAATTATGAAGGGAAATTTTATAAAGTACAGTAAAATTATAAAGTACAGAAACCTTAAGGGAGTTCTTTTATAGCACATGAAGGTTAATAAGACACTGAAGTTAAAAGAAAGGCTACTTAAACTGAGCAGAAATGTACATTGGAATACATGATAAGGATTAAACCAGACTAAGTAAAAACAAGCAGCTAATTACAATACTAAAAGAAAATATTACAGGACTAAGATACTAATTACAAACATGAAATAACAAAGGTAGCAGCAGTGAAATAAAATATAAATAAGCAGACTAAAGCAAAAACAATCAAGAAAAGATCCATAGGTTCTGAATCTAAGAATGCACTATTAGTTATATAGGTTTCTGCTGATTCATATGGGGTCATATAGGCCTTAGACAAGATTGGCTTTTCCTTTTCCCTTAGGGTCTACTATGACTTGAGTGGCAGTAGAGCCTTCACCACTAAACCATTGATGAGGATGAGAACTTGTAGAGGTGGACTTTTCTTGCTCCTCAATTACATGGATGTCTTTTGCAGTCTCAGGGATTTGCTCTGCTTGTTGACAGTCAATTTTATCTATCTTCAATTTCTTTGAAGCTAGTAGAGGCACATCCCAGTGGAAAAAAGACTGCATTAGTTGCCAGTTTCTAAAATATTCCATATCCATGTTGGGATGTTTCTGAGCTGAGCTTGAACCACTCCAAACCCCCGCTTCAAAATTCATAGAATGACCATGTCTATCTCTTTTTTGAACTACCTTCCACATGTAAGCATCTCTGTTGTTACCACCAGCAGGGTACCAAGGATTTGCATTTGCATTAAAAGAGCTCATAGTATCCCTAGCAGTCTCATTTAGTTGTGTCTCAACAACACTGTATTGACTTGCATGATCTACTTCAAATTGCTTTAGATAATCAGAACAGGTGATCTCAGATGCAGCTTTTTCTTCATCAGAATCAATTAAACTATCTTCATCAAAACCCATCATGTCGTTTTGCAAAACTTGCTGAGCTGGTTGTTGCGCTATTTCCTGCTCCATTTGTTGTTCATCAATGTTTTGCATAGATGCTAAAACTGCATCTGCCTCAGCTTGTTGCTCTTCAACTTGATGTTGGTAAGCTACAAAAAGCTCACAGTTATCCATTTTATGACCTATTACCTTGCAAAACCCACAATAATTGTTTGGGAAGTGATGGAATTGGAAAGTCACTTCATTGTTGAAGCCCATCTCATTCTTAGCATAAAAGTATTGCTTCTTCAATCTCTTTCTTTATAAGAGTTTAATAGTCGTTTTTGATGGGTGAATTTTTATATTTTGTTGAGTTATAGAAATTTTTTAAAATCATGTCAGTCATACGATCCCGAGTCAAATGTTTTTTCAGATGTTTCTCGGACCTAGTCAGATGTCGAGTCAGATTTGTATCACAAATCAGATCCAGATAAACATGGTTTTACCAGCGAAATAAAAGACCATGCCTGCCCTTCAAAAGCCTCTTTCTAATGGTCTGCCTTTCTGTCTTTCATTCCTTGATGACAAATATGCGAAGGAAAACCTAATTTTCCAAATTAGCAATTGAAAGATTAATTTGATTGGGTTTGTTGTTCATCGCTTCATCTCTAGTCTCCATCCATTCTCCAGCTTAGGGGCATATCAATTTTTAGATTTCCTTTTCTCTTTCACGCTCTAAGAAATTAGAAGCAGCAAAAATGTCAAGCCTCTTGGAAGATCTCTACCCAGACATCCTTTTAAGGTTATCAGTGAAATCATTACTTGCATGTAAGTGTGTTTGCAAGAATTGGTATGCCCTAATCTCTACCTCTGATTTTGTGAAATTTCACCTTAATCTTACTACCCAGAAAAACAACCCTATTTTCATGCTTAAAAAGGTCTTAACAGTGATTTCCTGTACTCCATAGATTATGATTTATTAGCATCATCGGTGTCTAAAATCGAAAACGATGTTATTGAAATGGATCACCCATTCAAAATTTTAAATTATGGTGTTGATTTATTGGGGATATGTAATGGTCTGGTTTGGATATGGTTGTATGAGAATGATGATTATGATAGGGATCATTTTTGTTTTTGGAACCCAGCAACAAGAGAGTATAAAGAAATACCCAGCTCACCAGTCACCAATGAATTTCGTAGATGCAGTATTTGTGCCTTTGGTTACGATCGTAAGACTGACGATTACAAATTGGTCGTAGGCGTAAATGCTCGGGGAAGCGAGCATAGTACTCTAGTCCAAGTATACACCTTAGAATCAAATTCATGGAAAGACGAGCAAACCATACCTTACCAGTTTCTTTTAGTGCAAAACTTTGGGGTGCTTGTTAATGGAGACCTCCATTGGTTAGCGATAGGTGAAGATGATTTTTTACCTTATTACAATTTTTTATTAATCTCTTTGGATATCAGTGATGAGAGTTTAAAAGAAATGCAATTACCTAAGGAATTTTTGGAGGAAAGTACGGGTATAATTCTGGGAGAGTTAGAAGGGTGCCTTTGCGCACTTGTCAGCTCAGATGGTTATGGTGCTCTGATTCATTTTGAATTATGGGAGATGCTGGATCATGGAGTTCGAGAATCTTGGACTAAGCGTTATGTCATTGTCCATGATAGTTTTGTGAGTACCCCATTTTATTTTAAGCTTGTGTGGTCTTTTAAGAATGGCAAGATTCTATTTTTGAGTTGGGATAAGCTAGTTTTATATGAACCAAAAAATGGTAGTGCCAAACTAGAAACCTACAGTAGTCCACTGTTGAAAGCCGAGTATTATTTTGAAAGCTTAGTTTCTTTGAACTCCGGTTCTTATGTGGGAGCAGAAAACCACTGAAGAATCAATGGAAACCTGAATAAGAGGCTTCGGAGAAAAATCGTTGAAATGGTTAATTTAGTTCTTGCTATTGGATTAAATATTGAGATTATAAAGTTACAATGCTGCATTTCTGAAATCACAAGGTAATTTATCTATACCCCTTGGCTCTTTTTTGTTATTTATTTTGATTGTGTGGCTTGATTTATGCTTTTCTCACATTTCACTAGGTGGAATCACATGACGAAATTCATCAAAACCTGAGCAAACTCTATCCTGAAATGCACTTGCTCGGTATAGTGTTCTATAGAAAGAATTAAGATTGTGAAAAGAGAGGGTACAGTGTTTTGCTATCAGCTGTATCTACCTATACTTTGTATATGGACATACCCTTACAAGGTATTTATACTTTTCCTCCTCCCTCTTTGTTATGCCGGTTGACCTTATCATTTTGAAAATAGTAGAAAGAAACATGCACATTCCTATTTAATTAGCATGGTGATGTTTGGGATTCATACTTTACTATTGATTTCCTTGCTCTGCAACAATGATTAAACTAGTAACTAGATTTCTCTCCCAAGGATGATATAATTAGGTAGAGACACACTATCTTATAACCAAATCTTGGTCCAAATTTGGAACCATTGGGCTTCCTCCTTACCTAGATTAGTAGATACACTTCTTCTTTTTTGCACATTTTTTTCCCTCTAAATTGAAGACAAGTGGTGTGTAGTTCTTCTGTGAATCAATCATGTATGTCGCCTCTGTTATGGAAATTATGAAACTGATTATCATTTGTGATGCATATCTAGGAATTAGAAACAGAAAACTAAGGTAATTGAACAAAGACTAACGATTAGAAACTCAAGGTTGAAGCAATAAGAACGAAGATAAGGAGTTTATAAAGTAAACCTAACTCACTTGTATAATCAATAGATTATAAACGTAGTAAAATTATAATAAAAGTCTGCCTTCTCTAAAAGACCTAGCAATCTATTTATACTGTGAAATAAAACCTAAAAAGAAAATCTAAAGCTAGGACAGATTCGCCCTTACTTAAGAGATAATCTAGGAAACGAATTCTCAAATAATAAAACAATCTAAAGAGACATATTAAGCCCCTGCATCAACCATCCCAGTTTGAAAATAAGCTCATTTCCGAAAAGAACGTTGCTTCCACTTCAGCATATATCTGTGGGTAGCGTAGTTTCAGATCCTCTTCTGTAATCCAGGTACTTTTCTTAGCTATCTTTCCAAGCCACTTAACTAGAAAATGTCGATATGGATTTCCACACCGGGATCTAGTCTCCTTCACATCGAGTACTTCTTGAATCACATCAGGTGGTTCGTCAGTCAACCTCCCTTGTACTGGCTGCTGTTCACTTGGTATATCACCATAATCATCTCCATCGAACCCATAGAAGTCATACAAATCAGAAACATTGAAAATGGGACTGATCTGTAAGTCATCAGGTAACTCAAGAACATAAGCATTGGAACTGATCTTCTTCAATATCTTATACGGAAACATCTACCTTGAAGACAACTTATGATATCTTCCTCTAGGAAATCTCTCTTTTCGCATGAACACCATCACCATTTCACCTTCCTGAAATTATTTATGTTTGTGATGAGTATTGGCTGCATTCATGTAGTGCTCATTACTCTTGTTAATAGATGCTCGCACATCTTGGTGTATACTCTTTATATGGTCAGCATAAATCTCCCTGTCGCTACATATTTGGGTATTTAATGGAAGAGGTACCAGATCAACAACGTGTTGCGGATGAAATCCATATGCTACCTTAAAAGGTGTTCTCTTAGTCGTACGAATAACTGAGTTGTTATATGTAAACTCAGCTTGAGATAAAATATGATCGCAACTCTTAATATGATATCCCACTAAACTCCTAAGTAAATTTCCTAAACTACGGTTCGCTACTTCTGTTTGTCCATCAGTTTGATGGTGGGAAGTTGTAGAATAGCATAAGTCAGTTACTAACTTCTTCCATAGAGTCCTCCAAAAGTATCCCAGAAACTTGAAATCACGATCCGACACAATTGAAGAAGAACTAAATGTAAATGTACCACCTCGTTAAAGAAAATACATGAAATATTGGAAGCATCGGCAGTCTTAGAATAAGGAATAAAGTGAGCCATCTTAGAGAATCTATCCACTACAACGAAAATAGAATCATGTTGTCTTGCTGTTTTCGGCAATCCTAGCACGAAATCCATAATGATGTGTACCTAAGGAGAGTGTGGAAGTGGAAATAGAGTATACATTCAGGTGTTTTGGGACTGTCCCTTTGCAAATTGGCATATTCGACACCTCTTGATCAATCTCTCAACATCCTTGTTGTCACACCTTCAAAATTCCTAGAAATTTTCTACAAAAGTGTAACCTGGCAGCACAATGGTTCTGTGAATAAAGCTTCACCCACTAGCACTTCAGCCTTATAAGTTTGCACCTATGCAAATAGCCAACACATCAGGTCAATCAGCGTAAGTCTTTACATCCTTCCTTCACTTCTCTAAACTCATCAAATGCACCCCATAATACATTCAATTCTTTTCCATACTTTACTAACAACAATCAGCCAACCAAGAACACTTAGAACATGACATAATCAACTATTTTTATTGCATCAAAGGGAAGAAATACAAAACTTGCCCACTTGGGGACTTACACAGACTTCTCCACCCCTGAATCAAGTCTTAGTCTTACAAAAACTCTCATATTCACTCACATATGTAACCTTCACTCTCACATATGTTATCTTACTCTCACACAGGCTAGGCTATCTAATTTCCCATGCCTTAGGACTATTTATACAACATCTTTGCTTGGCCAAACCGTGCATAACCGTTAAACATGCATGGTACATCCATTTGTCCCATGGAGCAGTTCTGTAACCGCCAATAATTGTGCCAACTGACCAGTTCTCTTCTAACTCGCGCCAATCATCCAACACCTGTTCTCTAGCAGTTAGAACTCTTGATCCCACGTTTATAAACTCCTTTATAACCGTTTCACTTTATCACGCGTCATTGGCATGCTTATGAAGCTCGTAACCAACTTGTAACCATCACTTGAGCCGTATTGCACCACTTGTTCTGGCATACTGGATTCTGCCATGCTCCAACGTTCAGCCATCTTGGCCCTGTATTTTTATTATTCTAAACTCATGCACAGACATTTCTCAAGCATTAAACATCGAGGCCAGCTCCTTAAGCTCATTCTAGTTACTCATGCGTCATATATGCTTCACTACGCCAATTAGCTTGACAGCAACAATGCAACTCTTGCATTAACAACTTGTTTACATTGTTAAAGATTTGTCCAACCTTGAAATAATGTCATAGACTAACTCTTAGTTTATTTCACTCTTCTTGCATCATCCTTGAGTTTGGGCCAACTCAATTCCACGGATATGCATTAATTCCAACATCGCATGTTGCATCTGTCACTTTGGCATCGTATTGCCTTCTCCTCAATGAAGCCTTATTGTGTCGGCCAATAAACTTCATTCTTTAGCCAAATATGTTTATAATGTAATGCTGCACTTGCACTACATTGGCCCTGTGGTTTTATGCCATCCTCAGCACTTAACAACATATACAGTAATACTGCGATTATGGCTTGCGTTGCACTATTATGGCTTTGCAATTGCTCCATTATGTCTTCATACTGACTTGGCCTAAAACGCTGTAACACATCATCATTATGCATCACTTGCAGTACCGTAATAGACCTCCCCCACCTAATCCGTTCAATGCCCTCGTTCAACGCAACAAAGTATACTCGTTATACTTGTTCTCTAGCTTTGTACACTTCTGAGTCCCTCAAAATTCAACAAACTTTTTTGTCCTTCCTTCTTGCCAAAAATTTATGCCTAGTACCACATGACATCACTTAGATGTACTGCTTTTCCATTGATCTCATATATTTGAGCCACTTCTCGGCGTCATTCACTACGCTTACGCTGCTACTCAAATTATGCACCAATACCCAAATGCAAACTTGAAATTATTCTTAGCCAACTCTCTTTGGGCCTAAATTCCGAATGAATCATTTGTGCCTAAGTGTACGCACTAAATGATTCTTCTCCAATTGATCACCACGATCATTTCCGTGGATTCCCTACTTTCCTCTTACTCAACGTAACAAGGACTTATAAACGACTTGGCTTCATTTTCAATCAATTTTGTTAGGATACTTTCCGTTGAACTGTTGTTCTTCGCGCTCCTCATTAAGCATGTCACAAAGTGAATAGCGGTTCTCTTTGCATTAGATACCCGAATTCAACACTTCATGCCTCGCAAAACTCAGATTATGCAAACATCATTCAAGAACTTATTTCTCTGAATGTGGACATTAAGTATGAAATCTATACTTATGTCATCTTGCATACCCGTAAAAATGGTGAGTTTTCTTTGCTTAACTTCCATGAAACAAAACTATTGAGTTGCACATCCCATTTAAAACTGTGACTAACTATCTCTTGGACATATCATTAGCTAACCCTTTAGCTGTCCATATCATATTCCTTCAAAGCCAATATGTCTCCAAATACTTCTTTGAACTGCATTTCTAATTGCCTAGAAAGTGCGTGTGTCTTTATCTAAGGCCATGAGTTCTACCCAACTCATGCTTGCTGATGAAATGATTTCTTACTTGACGTCGCTGCCCATCTGCCGTAGTGCCATTTTTCAATCCCCAAAAAACAACATCACTTCAACATCAACTAGGACCCTTGTCCTATGCTTTGATTATTAGCTTTCAACTTGTCTTGCTACTACATATGTTAGGCTAAGTATGCTACTTGCAGCATCTCCCCATGAACTAGCTTTACTTCGTAAATAAAGAGGCAAGACTTTATAAACTAAAACACCCTCATTCATTACTGCTCTTACATAGCAAGACCATGTACCATTACATGATTGATCATCCACTTGATCACTTTTGGAACTTCATTAACAAAGCAACTTGCTTACACCAAAGGAAAGTATATACAAACTTGAAGACTCAAATAAAAGTTTGTACAACCAAACTCTACACACAGAGTTTGCAACAACTATCAAACTAAGCTATGACAAACAAGATCAGAAAATACCATATTTTCTGCACTAGGTGTTGCCAAAGGAGATAGCAACACACCTTCTTGTTTATATCTTAGTTTCTACTCTTGTCGAAGTGCGCAACAACTTCGCTGCGTGGTCTCTTCCTTGAACCTTTACTTCGGCCTTCACGAGTCTTGATAGAATGACTCCCATAGGCATCCCCAACTGAAGCATTAAGTTGTGCTTTGAGTGGAAAGCTTCTTGTAAAATGCAAACCTTTGCAGATGAAACATCCCCTATACTTCCGGGCTGAAGGGAATAATTCATCTTCCTTTGGTTCATTCTTACGCTTACTGCCTACAAATTTTTCCTTCCTTTTGGCTTCACCTTCATATCTTTGTACATGTTCAGTCGTTGTGCAAATAGTAAGTCCTCTTACCACTTGAATAGACATATGGATACTATGGATTTTGCGCTTCTTAAGTTCAGCAATCACACTCGAACTTGCGCCAGCCAGAAATTGGAACATCTGATCTTCTTCACTCATGCCAAGTACTTGTTGCAACAATGCAAGGAAGTTTTCAGCATAGGCCTGTGGTGTACCCATCATTTTTAGCCTACATAAACTTTCTATTGCATACCAAGCACCATTGATTGGAAAGAACTGACATCTCAGTCCATCTTTCATGTCATTCCATGACATGGGATTTGCATAACCGGTAGCTTCATCTTCTTGCAGCATAGTTCTCCACCAAAACTTTGCATCACCACCAAGGTAATTGCCTGCGAGAGTTACTTTTTGTTCTTCCCCAGTTTCATTCGCCTCAAAGTATGCCTCAACGTTGTAGGACCATAATATCGCTACAACAATACGTCTGTGAAATTAACGACACTTCTACGAGTGTAATCGCGAGTTCTTCAACAACGCTTGATGGGTGTCGCAGAATAAGTTTAAAGAATGACGTAATGACTGACGGTTGAAGAAAAACGGGAAAAGCATGTTTGTCTTGCGATGGTTATAAAGCTGGTGATAATAAACATTACAACTATCACGATAAGATCGCAGAGTAAATCCTAAATAAAAGGGAAATTTAGCTGTCATCCACAATGTAATCTCCTATATAAAGGGTTCCAATAGATTTAGAGAGGAATGATGTATTTTTGAGAGTTGAAAAAGTCTTGAGGAGAGAGAAACTTGGAGATAATAGTTGTAATTGGATTTCTATAAACATTTTTGAGATTTAAATGATAAGTGTTGTTTTTAAAGGGTTCCAATATATTTAGAGAGGGAGATGTATTTTTGAGAGTTGAGAAAGTCTT
>JAJJWX010001462.1:0-23502 GCA_023529315.1 Papaver bracteatum | reverse complement strand
CACCACCACCACCAATTTCCATTATTTCTTCATCTTCCTTAACTAGTGATGATGATGAATTCAATTCCTTCAATGCCAAATTCCCCTACTCCCTCTTATCCAAACTCCCGTTCTTCATTACAAACCAAAAAAAACCCTTTCAACCACCTCCATTCATTGTTCCCCTGTTACCAATTTCCTTGTTTTTCCTACTGTAAGCACTCCCAAACCTCTTATTCTCAACAGATTCAGTATCAATGAATGTAAAATGGTAGTGTGATTCTATATGCTTACCCTTGTAGTTACATTTTTGAAGCATGTCTTTAATCTTCATCGTCATCGAATCAATAGATAATTCCTTCCTGATTTTTTTGAATCTTCCACTGCCTGAGCCTTTAAATCAGCAGGAAATTCATCACTATTGCACAAGATCCTGCGTGAAATGAAATCAAATTACGAGAAGTTAAATGTATTGATCATTTTTGTCAAAATTAGGGCAAATCCCCAAAAGGAAAACTATTAGAGATCTCGTTCTTACCTCCTCGATCAATTTGTTGCCGAATTTCCGCAACAAAATCTTGATTCTCGTCCGCCACTTTAGGGTTTGATGATGAGGCTTCAGTCTTTGTTTTGTGCTGCTGGTCCGCGAGTGTTTTGAGGCAAAGGTTCATATAAGGTGGCGCGTCGGTTATGGTAGGCCATGCATACACCACCTTATCAACCACGTCCATATAAGGTGGCGGTCGGAATCCAAAAAGGTTTATTTTTTTCTTTTTATAATAATTTATGTGACTGCTTAAAACTTTTCCTGAAACGGAGGGATTATATATGAAGTTAAATTCTCTACATGATCTGAAATGTACCTCACTTACAGAACATAATCATGTAACCTGGAATGCGCATCGTGACTCATAATTTGTACCATGACCAAAAATCAACTTCTTAACCTATAATCTATTATTCTGGATTGTGCCCCAGTGACCTAAAATTTGAAAAAATGCATTGTGTTCCATGTTACATGATGTGCATGCCTTGTTATCAATTTCCGTATGTGACGCAAAATCTTTTTGGTTGTCGACCAAGAAATGAAAAAATTGCCATGTGAGCAAATTCGTTCCATAATCCAAAATATAACATAATAACCACAAAATCTACCATGACCCAAAATTACATTATGTAACCTGAAGCACTGGTTCACCTATCATTAAAAAGAGATAGTTCCATAGCATGTATATGTATTTGTGCTACTTATATCTCTTGTTTATGCTAAGGTCCTTCTTTCCTGATAAGGCCTCGGTATCATGTAAGGAGAGTGTATAGTTTTTCAGTCACCACATGGAGATTCGCTTATACCATGTTAGATTATTCCTAGTCATCCTATACGTGGTTAATCGACGCACACACTGCAACAACTTCACTTAATCCTTTTCCGAAGAGGTATTGGCTTAAGCTTTGGCATATGAAGATTCTTTATATATTGGAACTTTTTTATAAAAGATTCCACATAATATCCTCAATGCGGAAACTGCTTTCTTACGTTTAACTACAGTTTTCCAGCAGGTATGTTCTATCTGCGATCAATTTACAGAATCCACAACTCATTTATTCTTACGTTGCACCTATGGACGAGTTGTTTGGTTTGCCACTTCTGAACATATATTTCATTTTGTTCAAGGGGTCTCAAATATATATCAATGGCTCATCTCTTGGATACATCCTACTCATACTGTCAACTTCCAAGCCTCTTTTATCTATAATTTGGTTATTGCGGCGATGTTGAATATTTGGAAATCCAAATATTTGAGGGTGTTTGAGAACATGGTTCAATCTTCCTTAGTGACCCAACATAATATTTATCGGTATTGTCACCCTAAGCATATCCATATCTCTTATTCTCTGCCCTCTTCCTTTCTTAATGTCAATTCTCTAATTCTTCAACCTATTGATAGTACAAATTGTTTGCTTAGGAATAGTTTTCTGTTTCCATGGTCTGGGGTTTAATTGCTTTTGATGATGCAAGGAAATGTTTAGTTGTCATAACAATTTCTTATTTGGTTCTGATATAGATCAATCTAAGTTTTAGCGCTTCTGGATGGAGTTTAATGATTAACTACTTTAGATTACACTCAGTTTCCGTCCAATGTGATAATAAAGATACTGCGGATGCTCTATATGCTTGGGTTTATCTCATTGACGTCGACAAGATTGTAATCTTATATCTATAATACAAATGAGCATGGTGTTTTGATCTTTGGATGAACGAATAATATTTTGAGAAACAAATGTTACATCCGACCATCCTAGTCTCATCTCAGCCAAAAACATTCGGTAGTTGTAACATATTTTGTTATGACTATACATTTATTGGGTTCAAAAAAAATGTGAATTTTTTTTTGAAACTATTGTTTATATCCTATGCAGTTATAAATAAGGTTGCACAAAGAATGGTCCAGTTTTTTTAATAACCGAGTACATGTACCTCCTAGTTTTCAGTTCTAATTTTGAGTACCTGTACTTATAAGACCGGTCATGTACCAGTCAGGTTCCTGGTTTTTACCCTCTTCACTCAACCTTGTATCAAACACACAAACAAAACCCTCTTTACTCATCCATGCATCAAACACACAGGATAACCATCGGCATTTCTAATACAGGCATATATAAGAAGAAGGCCAACAGTAAAGAAAAAGGGAACAAAAGAGCACAAAACTCACATTAACTAGTGATGAACTAGACCTTCTATAAATAACCCATAAATCAAGTTTCCAAACCATGATTGTCATTTGAAGTGGACATATTAATAAACATGATAACAAGACTAAGTTTCGCTTTTGCTAGCATCAAAAGTGTGAGAAAAAATTGATCAAATGCATGAACCTTGTTAGTATAGACCAAATTAAATTAGTTGTTGACAAATCAATCGAAACCTAAATTAATTTCCAAATCAATCTATTCCAAGTCAACCCTAAACAAAACATAAATCAAACATGTAGTAAAATATATATATAAGCTTTGTTCTCATTTAGCAAATTATCAAACATTCAATTAAACATGAACCCTAAATTAATTCATAGCTATAGATGTTATACCCAAAATCAATTACTTGTTGTTCTTAATAACTGAAGAAGAAGAAGTAACTGAAAAGGAAAAAGTCATAAAGTGTAGTGGTGACTCGCAGGGGACGTCTGTGTTGTTCTCTTCGACTATTGAAGAAGAATAATGAAAGAAGGTAAGTGAAAGTGAGATGAGAGTAAATTATATCGTAACCTAAAATGATCGTCTAGGATTAGATCTAACTTTAGATGAACTGATAGGATATCAAATCAAGAGCTTGGTTGAACCGGGTTTTTGGGTACAAGCACGCTCAGGAAAAGGAATGGAACCGGAACTTGTACCCCCTAATCAACATTCATAATTCTAATCTCATTCCATGTACCATTTTCTTCCGTTCTTCTCCAGGTTTATCAATTCTGATCTGGTTCTCGGGTTCCGGTCTGGTTCTTGTGCAGCTCTAGTTGTAAACATGTATAATTGAGATTATTACTTTACACAAATTAGCCATCTTTCATCAACATGTACAAAAACAACAACATTAAAACCTTTTTCAACTTAATGAAAACAAAAATAATTATTTTCTATTTTTAAATTCATCGTCCATAGTTTTTTTTTATGTCTGTATAGATGTTGAACATCAGTTCTGTCTAAAAAAAAATGTGTGTATTAGGCGTTCAATTATGCACACTAATTAAAAACCTTATGCCAAAATGCACTTGAATATTAATCCCAATTATAGGATTTCACATATATAAATGACGAGTGATTATTCAATTGAAAGCAATTTTAGCATGCATGCAGCTATGCTTAAGACTATAAACGACTTTCTAGCATATTCAAATTTGTCTGGTTAGTGAAAAAATGAGTATCTAGCATGCATCTTTGCAATGAAGATGCGACGTCAACTAAACACAAATGCATATTATTTATTGATCTTCCATATCGAAAAGATCGTTATTTAAATAAAAAAATTAGAATGATCATTCGCTCAAACATCAATCAGACGCAATGATAACATTTTGAAAAGTATGATGAATATGGAAGGAAACAAGAATACTAATAAATTTTGTTGAAATCTGGAAGACAATTGTATATATAGTTGACGGTGATCAATTTTCTTATACTTATATTATTTTTGAGTTAGAATATGATTTCTATATCTCGAAACTATTAATTTACTATCAATTTTGAAATTTTTATAGAGATATTTTTATATATGTATGTGGCCTTGTTAATGGATTCGTTAATCATTTTTGTCATGCATGCTTTAACCTAAATTATTTATATTTTAACAGTGTTTTCCAAAGTGAACTTCGTGGTACATTTTCCTTTTTTCTTTCTTTCACACATTGTCATATTATGCTTAATTAATAAGATACTCCAAATGAGAAATGAAACAAAATGAGGAACAAATAAAATTATTTTATTTGATCAATAACTAGGGGTAGATGAAAAGGATAAAAATATTATTGAATATCAACAGTTGTCTCTATATTAATTATGAAGTAATTATAAATGAAGATGCTTCATCTTTCAAAAGTTTAAAAATCCATACTTAAAATTCATTTGCAAGATTGGGTTAATATTTGAAGAGTGGAACTAAGATGTTTTTTTAATTTTTGTGGAAATGCCGAGAAAATTGAGATTTAGTTTCTTTTTATTTAAACTCTTTTTCCTTTTGCCAAAAATAAGCGATATGGATTGAATATAGTCAAGACTCATGCTTTGGGTTCTTCCGAGTATGACATGTTTACACACTCAATATCAATGATGCAGGTCTAGGTTGAGTTGAACTTACTACATCAAAAGTAGCTTATTTAGGCCTTGCATGTCCTGGATGAACTACCAGCAGGTTCAAAAGGTACATTAATTAGACATGCAAGATTTAAACCACAATGAACTGTAGGTATAGATAATGATGGTAATGAAACCGCAGATCTAAGACATAGATGAGAATAAGCAATACCTACAATGTAAGATTGTTCATTTGTTATGCTTGAACAAAATTAAACTTTTCTTTTTATATATGAAAGTTGACGACTAGAGTAATGCAAGCTGCATCTCATATGAGATACGATAAAAAGTGATTTTTCAAGATATAAAACTCGATCATATATAATACATGGTATATTTGATTTGGGTTGATCGAAATGTTTTATTAATATGTTATGACTTTATACTCTCTTTTATCTTAAAAAAAATGTGTCTTGGTGCATATACTGTATACACTAATTGTGAAAGGGTATACCAATACTTGAAGTTAACACAAAAAATATCGGCCGTAAAATTTATAATAGGACAGTCGACGATGATAGATATACACTCTGTTGAACTAGATCCATTGATTACACGGATATTGGATGTATAAGGGTTGTGATACTAGATTTTAATTATAATAATCCATATCGCTTATGTATTGTCGTGTCAGTATTAGGGAATTCATGTACGAAGTTTAAAATATATACCGTATGGCCACCATCTAAAAAATGTGGTTAGAAGAAGTAAGAAAGGATTGAAATGATGATATACACTAACAAAAAAACATATTAAAGAAACGTAATTCAGACCTTACCTTGTTTTATCAATTTCGACCTTATCACCCATATCAAATGGATGGGAAAAGAAAATGAATATAATATCTTCCAGTAAAAGCCTGTAACTTTCTCCAAACAAAAATGACAGCATTTCAATTCCGGATAAGATACCTATAAGGACATCAATTCTTAAAATACCAAACATGACAATCCCAGTACACCCTAAAAGGAAGATTGTAAAGTAGTTTACCAAGAGCCTCGTAGTTGGTTAGTTGCAGTTTTCGCATCCTCTAGTGTCAAAGCAAGGCTTTTCCTTGCTTTAAAAGCATTCACTTGGAATTTTCAAGAGGTTTGTAACTAGGTACTCGTAGAGATCAATACATAATACATAACAAAAATAAATATTTTTTAATGCCATTAATAAATTGAAGATCGGATGTTTGAAATATAACACTTCAAGACAAGATTACTACCGATGATACAAAAGACTTGAAGATTATTTTCAGTTTGCTAGTAACATATCTAACAATATATAAGTATTACAACATTTAAAAAAAAAAAAAAGCGATAATGTCCTCATCATATTATCTTAATATGCTTACCATGTTCATTAATATTAACTTAGTTATAAAATGTGCGTGTTAAAAACAAATGATTCTCATGGTATAATTATTTTATAGCATATGGATATATATTTCCAAACGATCACAAAGTTCACAAAGTTGTTTTCTTATGACTCTACATCAAATATGTTCTTAAATATAAGTTTGAAATTTAAAGTCCAAAAACTCGTAATAGGCAATGCCGATTCATAAACTCATGATATAATCACTACAAAAAAAGTGATCAAAGGCTACTTGATCAATGGTGGTGGCTTATTCCAATATTTAGTTGCCAATAACTTTTTGCAATTAATGTTAGTTGCCCAACCTTAGTGGCGAAAGGGGATGTTGTCTTATGTTTAAGGCAACAAGTGCACAAAAGTTAGTTGGGAGCCACGTCTTAAGCTACTAATCTGGGTAGTTGACAAACAATCGTCACCTAATAAATAAGACCACTAATTTGTGTAGTTGTCATGCTATTAGCGAAAACATTAACACAACTAGTTTTTCGTCAGTTATTTGGTTGATTTTGCATCTAGAAGTTTTCCCAGTGGCCTATAACATAAAACCACTAGTTATTGTGGTAGCTGTTTTATTTGCTCAATTACTTAAGCCACAAATTTTTGCCTAGTTGTTTAACGGTTTACATACATAAGACTAAAACATATACAACTACTATTTTAGTGGCTTAACTTTTACGGCTATTAGTATTTCCGGTAGGCTAGTAGCTAAACAGTTAAATCTACTAGCATTCTTTAGTTAATTGCCATATTTTTTGCCGTAATTTTTGCGATTAAATACTTTGTTTCCAATTTGGTAGATCGGTGCCGTTATTATCATTTAGCTAATTGCCTTATTTTTGACCATAATTTTTGGGGTCAATAATATTTTGTTTCCAATTTTATAATCCACATAAATGAAAATTCAATTAATCGGGAGTTTTATTACCTTATTTTTCACCATAATTTTTGCCGTCAATAATAATATTTTGTTTCCAATTTTATAGATTTACATAAATGAAATTCCAATTAATCGGGAATTTTATTAATTAACAACCACGAAACAAGGAGGTTTCTAAGGATTATTGTAAAATTCTAGATTTTCGAATCTGACAAATTATGTATTTCAAAAAAATAAAAATCATTGTACTGGGACATGACACCAAAAATGAAATCTTTATAAATCTCTATACTACAACGATTATAATTACCAAAATAAAAAAAAAAGTACAATGACATCAATACATTAAGTAGCATTACATAAAACACGTGACAGTAACTGTGTCACGAACAAGTCTCATCAATAGTCACCATGTCGCTTAATAGATGTGTATTATACATCCTGCACCAAAAGATAGATGAAACCCACGAAACGAATAAAAACATTCAACTCTAATCAGGTTCAATTCATTTGCCAAATCTTCAAAGAGGGAACCACATCTTCATTGGAGATAGTCTCTTTGTTAACAACAACACGGATATTGTGCTTGTAAGTCATCTAGCCAGTGGACATGTAAACCATCAAACAGTCATGAGTATAATCGAACATGGAAAAGGGAAACAGATTTAGAGTCCCAAGCGGAATCACCACAAAAAGGTTCATCTAATTCCGTATAACTTGCAAGTTTACCAATTGAAATGGTATAGTATAATCTTCCGGTAACTTCGAATTCCTGATAAAATTGTTGAAGTTCACATCATCCATGAACAGCTTTGTGCTGAAGCCTATAAGCATCCTACAACAATGAAAAGAACATTATGTTGGCGCTCCTCTTCCTCAGCCTCCCCTTCTTTATTCTTGTCTTCAAATTCGGTATCTAGATTCTCCTCGTCACCTTCTTTTTGATCATCTACAAAGGCATCTCCATGTTTATGAATTGAATTTCCATGGCATATCAGCATCTTCATCATCGTCTTCAGCTGATAATTCCATGGTTGGCAATCATATGTACATATAATGAAATGCACAGCATCCACAGCTACTCATATTATGCATGTTAAAATAATGCACCACAAATACAACCAGAAAAAGATCTATAATCAATAGAATTTGCATTTCACCCTTCTCTCGATCAATACTATTTCTTAGGAAAACTTGATATATTCCTAGGTAGACGGATCCTAAAATCTTCACATAAAGCTCAATTACTATACTAATTGCATACTAATGGCTGATACTATTACAAATAGTAAATTGAATAGATCTATGATGAGAAATCAGGAAATATAAAAGACATTGTCAAACTAGAAAAAACTCATTACTCATCAAAACATCTAAACAAAACAATCAACTCAACAAATCACTACAATAAATTGTAACAAAGTCAGCTGGGTAGAGAATAATAATGGGTAGGAAAAAAAACAAATGTTATTCTAATAGATGGATAGATCTTCCTTCTCAAAAGACAATCTTCAATAATTGAAAAAATATATTATCTTCTTTTGGCTATACAAAAAGAGTTCGAACAGAGAGAAAATAGCTCCCTAATAAGTTCAAGAATGGGTCTGATTACTGACTCGCAAAACTAGCATAACCTGATAATTGTTCATACAATGTTGTGGAGAGAAAACTCAAAGCCCCTATAACCTAGAATCAAATAAGCATTTGAGAAGCCAAAGAGTATATTTGGATTATATACATGATATTATTACCTAAGCAACATTAGCAGTAGATTTTAATACTGTTGGTAAAGCTCGTCATCCTGATTAGATGGTTGGAATTCCCTCACTTGTTGGAAAATCAATTCAAACATTTCCAATCTGTAAAAAAAAAAACACTCAGAATTAGTTTTCAACAGCACCAACAGGGAAACAGAGAGAGGGAGGGATAGAGAGATTCCTATTAATTTGAGCAATGGAGAACAAAAAGATTATTGCATTTCCTAATACTGTCTTCTAACCGAAGAGTGTGTTTCCCACTCTTGGTCAACAAAGGTAGTCTATTTTCATGAATCTGATCACTATCAAAGCTAAACAATCAACCAAAAAAAAAAAAATAATCAAAATCAAAATCAAAATCGATTTAACCTTGTGGTAAAGAAAGATTTGTGAGATATGGTTGAAAGAGATAGAAAAGGAATACGGGAGTAATCATGTGATGTAGTATAGATGACGATGATTGTTTCTCAGAATTTCTTCTAAAGAGAGGAGGAGGAGGGAGGCCGATCGGGAGAGAAAGGCATATATTAGGGTTTTAACTTTTAATCAAACCTCAAAAAAAAAAATTTGTTTCATTTGTTGCATCGAACATCCGATGTTTTAGCAAATAGGTAGCCAACACGCTTCATCGGAGCTACTTGGGGCTTTTTTTTTATGATCAGAGGTGTTAATCGCACCATGTTTTTTTTTTTTTTGATTGGTAAAGAATGTTATGTTAATGATAGTTTTGTTAGTGTTTGAGCTGAGACTAAATCGCTCGACCTCTTGTTTGGAGAGTCGCTCGCCAATCAACCGGGCTAACACCAGATGGTTGTTAATCGCACCATGTTGATGGTCTATTACATACGAAGTATCTGGTTGTCCCTTAGCCTATTTATGTGACACCACTTTGCAGGGTCCATATATTATGGTAATTAATGTGTAATAAAATGGCATACTTATATTTACGTGTATCATGCTAATTTATGTTCAAATTTTGGTATAGTTTACCTAGCTAAATTGGGGCTATGCCACTTAATTGGGTCCTATAACTATATGACAAAATAGAGCCATTAAGAAGTAAAATGAAAAGCCCCTTATCCAATTATTTTTATAATGGCTAATTTATCCCTGATTAATTAGTATTGATTTAGATAATTAATAAATGTTTAGTCAAATTAATCCTAAAATCAACTAAGGTTAGTGTATCATCAAAAATTGAAAAATGTTGATTTTTATTCGACAAAAATTTACCCATAATCGGTATATGTTCATTAACTTGTATACCGATTCTGGGTTAAAATTTACATTCGCAAGAACACCTAGAATCGGTTTTTGATTTACACACATATAGACTGATTGTTACAAGAATCGGTGTTTTTGAAATAAGGGAAATGAGGAATTTCCTTTGTTATTTAAGTGAGCTTAAAAGATGAGTGGACGTGGCTAACTCTCCATCATATCTCACTTATAAGTTATGGCATGGGTGAACCCCAAGCATCAAGTTTTATGCTAAAGAAGAGATCTAAGCAGCCGGTGGTATCTTGATTTCAGAGTTGTGTGGCTTTTAGTCGCACTCGCATCTTTCTCCTATTAATGTTACAAAACGAGAGAGACAAAAGAATAGGTCAGAAGACATATTGAGACAGACGCCTTCGAAAAAGAAAAACTCCAAGCATTTCTCTATCAGACACAACAAATTTTCAGCTTCTTCAACAAATGAGCGGCCAGGGTTTCATGTTTAGGTTTCGATTTTAAGTTTCTGTAGAAACAAAAACTTTAGATTTAACAAGAAAATATTTTTGGCGGCAGATATAAACTTGGGCGCCAGAAATTCCCGCCGAATTATTTTACCCCAAAATGTCTTTGGCGGCAATCACATCACCGTTGGATAAGCTACTTATCCGTGTGTTTTGTTGTCATTTGTTGTCATTTGATTACACTCCTTCCTATATTCCGTGAAGTTAGTTTGAGCTAATCAAATGATTTTACATATGGGTATTGTTTATTTACTACTTATGTTTGTATAATCTTGGGTTTTAAGCTAGTAAAGTAAACATTACCTCATCTCAAACATCCATCATTTGAAATATGATGATTTAGAGGAAAACAGGTTGTTAGTATTATTAGGCTTAACAGTTATAAAACTGAACAAAGCATCTACGAAATAATATATCTGCAGAACTATGCAACAATTTTTCAATTTCACTAACACATCCAGTAGAGTTTCAGCGTTTTGGGTTCAGCAATATAGTCCTTATACATTTTCCCTCTTGATCTTGTGTGCAGGCCCCTGCTCTTTCGAGGAGTAGCGTCCACGAGAACATTGTAAGGTTAAGGTTTTTTTTTCAACTTTTTTTTTTATCTTTGTTATTATGTTATCTATGGATTTAATATCTAGGTTGTGAGTTTAGTTAAATTGCAAATTTTGTTTGTATCCATAGAGTTGTTAATTTCGACCTTTTTAAGTACCTGATGAAATTTCCAATCTCTCTTTGATAGTTGGTTTCCGAAATGAAAAGAAAATTTTCCATTTATATCTATCCCGCAGTTTTTATTTTTTTCGTTCTGAATTTTGGATGATATTCTGTGAAGAAATGGTCTGAGACATATCCAGTCGTAATGGCAGCTGAGGTATTTGTTTTGATTCAGTAATAGACCCGTTTCTTTTGGTAATTATGGATTTCATGTGTAACGTTAACTGTGTTTTATTGGAGACATTCAAAATCTCTAGGTCAGGTGTCTCTGACAATAAGCCAAGTCTTGTTTTGAATGGTTTTATACACGAAAGTACTTTGCTGTAGTCTTATTTTCTTCAAGGAAAAAGTGTTTTCTAATAGTTTTTCAGACGACCATTGGTTCAATTTCTATTAATTTTTGAGACCATGGGTTCTCCTTTTATCTGTCATTTCTAACTCTTCGTGACTTTACGACGACCTCTCATGACTATGGTTAGATTTGAGTGATTGCCTAGTTGTATCCTACCTTAGATGTGTAAGAGTATGTTTTTCCTGAAATCTGAAAATAAAAATGCATTCATGTAGAAGGTATATTGTGCCTTGTGGATTTTGCTCACTCAGAAAATTTATTTTCCTGATATAAGAATGCATCAGTTGTGCAGTCCACACTTCTTCCTTATTCCCAGTACACGGAAACACTAATTTGGCTGGCAAGAAGGGGACACAGATACAGCCTATGTTGCTGTACATGATGATGAAGGGTGGTGAAGACAAGGAGTGGCGACTTGCTTTAATTAGGGATATAGTTATACCAAACTATCATCGTGACCTAACACTTTACCAGATTGCTAAGTGTTAGGTCACGATATATCTTAGGGATATAGTTATACCAAACTATCATAGGGATATAGATTCATTACCAGATTGCAAATCTCTGAATGAAGCTGTTCCTATATCGGAGGGTTTTGCTGCAAATCTCTGAATGATAGCCTGCAGTTAGGGAAGGCGCAGTTTAGGCACAATGTTCACATGTATACAGTAGTCAAGTTTTTATTTTTGTTTATGAAGAATTTAAGTTATTTCTGTCTTGTTTGTTGTATGGAACTTTTGAACTATGGAAACTGAAACTGATGCCCTAGACTCTGTGACTCTGGAACTTTTCTTTTCTTTTTAAGCAAATTGTTACCACTTCAGTATGAAACTACGTACAACGTATTTTGTTTATTAAGTTATACACATGAGCATCGTCTTTGTTAACTTTTGGTGATTGAAGTTCATGCCTTAGCCTTCATAATATGACCCTTTAGACGAGGAAAGACCAGATTGATTAATTCCATAAAATGACTTTTGTTTGTCTGCCTTCTTTTTCTTAAAGTTTGATTATTATTGTGTAACAAATCTAATTGTATTCGAAATGTCTCCCGAGAAGCATAACTCCCGACATGGTTAAACATATTAGGATTTTCATTATGGAAGGCAACCTCGTTAAGGCTCATGGGATGCAGAATAGGAGAACTCGTTACAGTCATATATCACTTACCTGCTAGTTTGAGTTCGGATAAATTTACATTTCTTTCATAGTAACTGCTTAGACTGCTAACAGAGTTTTCAATCAGAATTCATTTACGCAAGCCTATTACTTAAACTAGCTATCTCGACTCTTCAATTAAGCTACTAAGATGGTTAAGTTGTCTCCCCAAAGAAGCTAAATAAATTTGGCTACAATTATCGGTATGGTTGTTTACCAAAAGTTTAAGCAACTGAGCTTTCTGGTAGTGGCGTAATTTTAGTGGCTGAAGAGGGAATTAGGCAACTAATGTCTTACCGTTGGTTTTATCCAAGTGGTTGTATGTCTCAAGCTACTAGTTCGTTTGTTAAGTTGGCCCACAATTATTGTTAATGGGTTAGAGAAACTATAGTTGCTTACTGTTTGGTGGCTTATATTAATATGCACCCCAAGTTGCCTTTTCTCGTGGCCTAAAATATTATGCAACTAAATTTTTTCTGCTGTTGAAAAATTTTAGTTGCCTTTGGTCAGTTTTTTTGTAGTGAATGTCCATACGAAGATACCTAACATATAATCGTAGTTGTATAACATATGCAACTCAGTAAGAAGATCGAATTGTGTAATGCAATGGATTATAAAATCGAGTGAATGAAGTCGTGAGGCTTTCTAAAACAAACAAAATGTTAGTTTTCCTTAGGACTTTTAATACAAACATCTACAAAAAGAAAATTACAGTACACACAATAAATACATTATATTGTTGGTTTCCCACTCTAGTGAGGTTGACTACAAATTACCATATGCAATATTCCATCGCATCACCATATTAGGCGACTTAATTTCACCTTGGTAAAAACTACATTCACACCAAACGAAGAGAAGAGAAATTGATTAGAAACTAGATCAACCTGATGCTCCTAAAAATATTGGATAAACTCATTCGAATACATTGAGAAATTACCATGAATTTCCGAAACCTATTTCCGCTTCTTCAAATTTCAAACAAAGTTTCTTGTGCAAATTTTTAACTCCATTGTATGGAGTCTAGAACTCTAAGAATAACTTCAAGCTAATGTGGTTTAGGTCTTCTACAACATCATTTGACTTCCTCTTAAGGTCTTTAATCCACAATTTTAATTTCATGCGCAAATTTTTTTTTTTGAGTGGATAGTTATGGTGTGCAAATCGCTTCAACTCTCTTTCTATTTATTTTTTTCCTTTTGTAAGCTACTCTGCTGATAAAAACACATCTAAGAAATCTTTTAACTCAAATTCCACCCTATCGAGATTAGTTAAACTTCAGACGATAATGAATAATTTTTTTATTTCCAAATTTTTCTTTAATCATGTTTTGCGAAAACACGGTCCACCTCCCATCTAAGATGCATGCAACACCATATCATAAGTAACAAAACACAAAATTAACAACTTCGTAAAATTAAATTAAAATGAAAAAATAATAAGGAAGTTAAGAGAAAATTGCAGAAATTAACAACTTCCAAAGATTGAACAATAAATAAATCGGTAACCAATCAAGTCATTGGCATAATGCTGAGAAGAATCTTATATATATATATATATATAACATGAACATGAACATGTTTAGGTGGATCATTGTACACATCTTGTATAGTCTACAAAATATATCAACACTTCATGCGAATACGAAATACAGATGCTATAAAAATCTTCTAGGTCGAAAAACTAAACACACCTGATCTCAGTAAGCGGTCTAGGTTATAATTTTTGACCAAACCGATTACCTTTTTATGGCAGTGAACTAAGACAAATGGCTAGGTCTTAAAAAATTCCTAGTTGATTTCAGAAGTTAATTTTGCTAAATTGTGATTTCTAGAGTGGGCTAGGTTCCCTAATTATCAACCAAATTTATATATTGTTTCCCAGAACAATGTTGCATCTTGAGAGGAAAGGTAGCCGTTGATTATCGCAACCTTCCACTTGGCAGCCAGTGGTATGGAGACGTGGTCGGCATGGCCTTGGCATGATTTTAGGTACGTTCAAGTTAGGATTTTGGCATAGTTCGGGCACGGCCAAAATTAGGGTTTGGCATCGTGGAAAAAGAATTGGCACTGTAGCCAAGTTGGTGTCGTGACCAAAAGTTGCCACAAGTTTGGTGGCGAACATGTACGGCTGAGATCTGCATATCATGAGGATGGTTAGCCGTTGATTGTGGTTACCTTCCGTTGGTAGCCAGTGGCGTGGTCGGCATGCTCATGCATGTTTTAGGCGTGGCCAAAATTAGGGTTTGGTACAAACCATGCAATTTTGGCATCGGGCCAGAAGTTGCCACACGTCAGATGGCGACCTTGGACTGCTAAGATCTGCATCTCAGATGGAAGGGTGGTCGTTGGTAGCGTGCGGATTGGAAGGGAGGCGCTTGTGGCTTGGAAGGGAAACGTTTGTGGCTTGGAAGGAAGTTGCTTGCGGCTCTGTCTAATTTAGGGTTTGACATGCTGAAACCCTAATTAGCGCTCTTTACTAGAATTTCCGTAAAATTCTCGTAAGGACTCGTATTTTGACGGTCCACCCCTCCATTTCGATCGGAAAAGAATTATCTATCTCCCTTCGCGGGAATATTTAGGTTTTGAGCTCGTTTAGGGGGTGAAAATAGCCCGACAGCAAAAATCAAGAAGAATTCAAGAGGGACGGCGGCATGGACAAAGTTAGGTTTTGGTGGCACAAGCCAAAGAATTTGCCGTTGTGGCCAAAAAGTCGCCACAATTCTTTTAGATCGTTAGTGGACTTGGACGGTTGAGATCTGCATCTCAGATGGAAGGGTATCCATTGATTATTGCAACCCTTCGTTTTGACAGTCAGCGTCGTGCATGGCTTTGTCATGTGTTAGGCGCGGCCAAGCTAGGATTTTTCCGTAGTTAGACGCGCCAAAATTAGGTTTTTGCGTTGGGCCAAAGGTTAGATGGAGACCTTTGACGGTTAAGATCCAGATCTCATGTGGAAGGGTGGTCGCTGATTATTCCAACCCTTCGCTTTTGGCAACCAAAGACATTGCGTGGCAAGTTGGGACGGATGGCATGGTCGGCATGCCTCGGCGAGGAGATGTGGCTGGAACAGCATGCCATTGGCACATGTGGGCTGGCATGGTTGGCATGCATTGGCGCGAAGACGCGGCTGTCATGGTTTGCTATTGGCACTATGGTGTGGTTGGCATGCCTTGGCGCGGAGACGTGGCTGGCATGGTTTTCCATTGGCACAGTGGTGCGGCTGGCATGGTCGGCATGCCTTGGCCCGGAGACGTGGCTGGCATGGTTTGCCATTGGCACGGTGGTGCGGCTTGGATGGTTGGCATGCCTTGGCGAGGAGATGTGGATGGGATGGTTTACCGTTGGCGCGGTGGTGCGGATGGCATGGTTGGCATGCCTTGGCGTGGAGACGTGGGTCGGGCTTGGTTTTCGCTGGTGCAGGTGGTCGGCATGGTTGGCATGCCTTGGCGCGGAGACGTGGATGGCATGGTGGTGCGGCTGGCATGGTTGGCATGCCTTGGCGCAGAGACATGTCTGGAATGGTTTTCCATTGGCACGGTGGTGCGGCTTGCATGGTTGGCATGCCTTGGCGCGGAGATGTGGCTGCCATGGTTTGCCATTGGCACGGTGGTGTAAGAATTTAGGGTTTGGCATATACGAAGGTGATGTCGATCAATACTAATGGTTCTCCCGTGGAACATGACACATGTATAATAAAAAAAAAGGTACCCCGGTAATTCTTACGTAGGCATGCTGATTGATTCAATAAATGCGCTAGTGGTCGTAGTGACGTCATGTCAGATGTACAATTTTACGATTTTAACCCTAAGCTAAAAACCACCATCAACATTAAGTCCCATGCTTAGCTCGGAACATGAGCATTGTTGCGAGGTAAGCATAAGATAGTGACAGGTAGGGACCAAATCGAAATGACAAGGCGTGAAAAGATGGTCAAGAAGACCTGGCTAA
This sequence comes from Papaver bracteatum, assembly GCA_023529315.1. NCBI lineage: Eukaryota > Viridiplantae > Streptophyta > Magnoliopsida > Ranunculales > Papaveraceae > Papaver > Papaver bracteatum. The sequence goes on along the minus strand of JAJJWX010001462.1, from coordinate 6,760 downwards.
CCTTTTTCGAGAGGTAAGGAGAGTTCGTGATTCTCGTGCTGGCGGCCTTGCATAGATTCTACTTGTGGTGTTGCTGGCTAGACCGTGAAGTGGTGAGATGTAAGTTGCTGGCTTCGATCTGGAATGGTTGTGCGTCTTCTGAGCCAGGCTTTGGAACGCGAAGCGGAGCCGCTAGCATAGGCTTGGCGTGAAATGGAGTGTTGGTGTTGATCGGCTTAGAATGGAGCCGTCAACATCGGTTTTCTTTTTATGAATAGTGAAATTTAGGTAAGGGTATTTTTGAATTTTTCACATACCTTGAGTCCCCTTATCCATTTTTTGGCTACAAATAGCATTTTAGCCCCCAAAAACTCAACCCCCTACAGCCCCAACAATAGAGTTCTAAAAAAACAAATCCATTGGATTATCCGCATCCAAACCGTTCATCCATGCATCCACTGGATGTTGGATTGGATGCGGATGCCAAATTCAAAATCCGTAGTTAATTGGATTGGAAGCGGATGAGATTAAAACCGGTACATACCGGCCCATGCTCACCCCTAATCACTAATGACTGACTGACATTGCTAACTTTTAAGTGTTTTGGCTTGACCTTTTTCCCTCCCAAGTATTGTTTTTGGCACTCAACATGACGAACCTTCGTTGGTGTAATGGTATGATATGAACGGCAATATTAGCATCAACTCTTTTTCCTGCCGACTGGATCTGGCAATCGGGAGTGGTGAGCCTTGGTCCTTGGAGGACTAAAAGTTAAAGCCTGGAATATGAAAATTTTGGAAGGGTACCAAAAGTTAAAGCAGGAATGTTAAAAAAAAAGGAATGCACCAGCCGGGAATCGAACCCGGGTCTGTACCGTGGCAGGGTACTATTCTACCACTAGACCACTGGTGCTGCTTGACGTCTTTTTTGCTCTAAACTTTGTAAATACTTTTCTTTCCGTAGGCTCAAGCGCCTTAAAATTTATTGGCTTAAGTAAGTGCAACTCTAAATGCTGGAACGAGGAAGAGTTGATTCTGAATTTTCACGGATTCCCCTTCGTCCTTGAAGATTCATAGTTGATTCTGAATTAACAAGTTCATATATGTTTTTCGTAGCTGAGAAATTTTCTTATGCTCTATTTCAATGTGGGTTACACTCAAGCACTTGAAGATTCTAGCTCGCTGATATCTTTAGCAATTGTATCTGTAGAGTACTTAGTTTCTGTGTTTCTTAATTTCTACTTCTATTGAAATTTGATTTTCTGAGTCTGCTTTTCTTGAATAGCTTCTTGGAAAGCTTTGCTTCAGCTTTCCCTATCTGAATATTTACTTACTGAAAGTTCAGTTTCAAGTTCCTCTTTTCCTTCCCTGAATGTCCCTGCATTGCATTACTTGTTCATGACTTTAGATATCTATATCTACCCTGAATGACGACTATCCTTCCCGAAGCCACTTAATATTAAATTCCGAAGTCTCAGCATCTCTGATGAATCCTTCCCATTTCTCTAGCAACGCTACACTCAGTTCAAAAACTCGCACGGTTTCCACATCCAAGATGATCGTCAATAAACTGGTGGCACATGTGAATAACATAGCATCATTGAGCTTGATGACTTTTTTAGTTGTCATATGCCCATACTCATAGATTTTCTTGTACAAAGTTTATACTCTTCTGGAATCTTGAAGTTTGCCCACAAATTCAAATCCTTCCCTCTCTCTTGAACGGAAGCGCTTGTACACCCTGTGAGGGAAAGAATGACATCTACAGAAGTCGGAATAGTTAATAAGGTTGAATCAGAAGTTTGGAACTTGTATCCACGGGTTCCACAACCCACTTCAAGCGATTCAACTCCTGTAGTGTGCACCTCATAACAAGATGACAAAATCCCTATGTTTACATCATTACCATGCAAGTCCTTCACACTGGTGCAGACTGTAGAGTACGTCATTGTCATTCTCTTTTGCCCCGGATTCTTGGGTTGGGAGGATGGGGATGGCAGGCATCATAGGCTCTGTCAAAGGCAGATGTCCAGGTTCATAATTACAACCTCTCTTTCCTTCTCCATATGGGTGACGGTACGCTCTTCTATACTTATCTTTCTCTTTTTAGATTGAAAGACGACCTGTAAAATGTGGAAGAAGAATCAGATGTCTAAAAACTTGGAAGTGTATAACAACTAAAAGTGAAAAGGGTGAGAAACAGCAAGAGAAAGGAGAAACGATTTCACAATTATCAATTGTATGTACAGAATTAACATACTCCATGTTGATCGATTATATTGTAGGAAAGTGATTAAGATATAAAGAAGAAAAATTATGGAAGGGAAGACACCTAAAGTATAAGTTACCAGAACCTCTGCATCTCTGTCTGTAAAGAACTCCAAATCTCCATCTCTATGGCTTCATGTATTTCAATTGGTAAAAGGTGGGAATCAGGAAGTTCAAAATACAGCTGATAAGATGATTTTTCAAGGCCAGTTATCTAGCAAATAGAAACATACGAGCCCTTGTCCAAAAGTTCTTTGACTAATTGTATAACCTATAGAGCCCAGCTGTTGATATCTAGACAATATGTACCACAGAACTTAAGCCAACAACACAATCCTTGGACCAGTTACATGTCCTTGCACAATGCTGAAGGGGGTCATGCTGTTGTTGTCAGTAATGCCTTCCTCACCTCTATGTGAACATTGGAACTTGGTCTCATATTTCATCATTAATTTGGCGGAGTATCTATGTATTTTTTTATGCTATAAAGTAATGAATGATGCCAAAATAGTCTGACTAATTTATTGACATTCCTAAGATTTTTCGATCATTCAAACTCCAAACTTGCTTCTTTTCTGTACTTACAGTCTACTCTAGCAGATATTCAAGAACGTAAAAGATAGATAGAACAATGATAAGGTTTTTAGGCAATTAGCCAGACACAAAGTTCCTAAGCAAGTAGAACTTATCAAACGATATATAGGTGGATCAAGGATTAACAGCAGTAAGTATAAATATTTTGAGGCAGAGAATGCAGTATTAAGCAGTCTGAAACACAAGAATGAGCCAATTACCTGGAAAACTTTTAGCGGGGAAGCTCAGCCAATATCTATACACATCCACTACTAGGTTCTTCCCTGTATCTGAGCCAAGAGCAATATCCCAGCTCTCATCAATTCTGTTATTAAGGCTAAAAAAGACAGACGTCTCAAACGCCTCAATCAATTCCTCGAACTTCTCCAAAGATACACTATTTTCTCCGTAACGGTCATTACTTAGTTCAGCACCTCGCACAGTTTCCATATCCGAGATGATCTTCAATAAACTGGTGACACATGTAAATAACATAGACTTGATGACTTTTTTAGTTGCCCACAAATTCATAGATCTTTTACAAAGTTTTATCTTCTGGAATCTTGAAGTCGCCCACAAATTCAAATCCTTCCACTCTCTTGAGCGGAAACGATTGTACACCCTACGAGGGAAGGAGGACAACTACAGAAGTGGATACAGTTAACAAGGTGGGAATCAGGAAGTTATAAGATGATGCATCCCTTGTAGCATCCATAGGTTCCTTAACAAGCTCAAACACTTCAAGTGGTCCAATTCCCATAGTTTTCCTCTTCAGAGCAAGATGATAAAATTCCCTTTGTGGATGTCCTTGCCATTCAAGGGTGTCATTCTCGTTCTCTTCTGAGATCTTGAAGATGTCAATAAATTCAAATACCTCCACTCTCTCTTGCGCTGAAGCCCTTGTAGACCCTGTGAGGGAAGGAATGCCATCTACAGAAGTCGGAACAGTTAACATGGTTGAATCAGGAGTATGGCACTTAGAACATGACATATCCCTGTAGCATCCACAGGTTCCTCAACAAGCTCACCCACTTCAAGCGATTCAACTCCCGTAGTGGGCTCTTCAGAACACATGATAAATTCCCTATGTGTACATCATTGCCATGTAAGTCCTTCGCAGTGGTGTAGGGTATGTCATTCTCATTCCGTTTTTCCCCGGATTACTGGGTCGGAAGGATGGGGATGGCAGGCATCATAGGTTCTGACCAACGCAGATGTTCAGGTTCATAATTTGATAATTACCACCTCCCTTGCCTTCCTCACAAGGCGAGGCTCTTCTATACTTAACTTTCGCTTTTTAGACCGAGTCTTTCTCTTTTTGGACTGATCGACAACCTGTAAAATGTGGACGAAGAATCAGGTGTCTAAAAACTTGGAAGGGCGTAACTACTAAAACTGGAAAGGGTGAAAAACAGGCAGAGAAAGGAGAAACGACTACACAATTATCAAAAATACGTACAGGATAAGCATACTCCAGGTGGAAGTGATAACATATATAGGAAGATATCTAGATACTTCAAAATTCTCAACAGGAAAATTTACTAACAGAACAAGTAATCCATCCCTGAAACCAAAACAACTTCATCATACTAGAAAACCTGAAAACAAAAAAAACATGCAAAATTTGTGTGCAAAAAGATGGCAATGCTGTTGTTAATCTATGTATAGATGTTGATGATTGAAGCCTCAGACATTGCAATCCTCATTTATCAAAAAGCAGTAGCAGCTGAGTACGTAATATGTGTAAACTACTTGGAATTAAAATAACCATACAATTACTAAAATTGACAAGGGTGGGAAACTAGGAGAAAGGAGAAAACGACTGCACAACTATCAATAGTTTGTACAGGATTAGCATACTCAGGTCGATCGATTATATTGACGATTATATTGTAGGAAAGTGATAAGATATATAGGAAAAAACTTCGGAAGGAAGATATCTAAAGTATATGTTAACAGAACCTCTGCATCTGTCTGAAAGGACTCTGAATCTCCATCTCTATCTCTATCCCTGAACATCTTCTTGCCAATCCTCTCTGAATTGGCTTGACGTATTTCAATTGGTGCAATCAGGCTCTTTAAAGTCAAATAGCAATCAGTCCACAGGTTCTTTAAGAACTACTTTAATCTGTCAGGTTAAAGCTACGTTTTAAGTAGAAAATCTCTGTGGTAATCTCTCATCTATCAAAACGCAACCATGAATTATGTTTGCCAAAAATTACCCTTATATAAAGTTAACTCTTGGAATCTAATAATTCTTGTTCAGCATTTCAAAACTGCCATGTAACACTAACATCTAACTATTGTCAAGGTTCGTTGTCCCGAATCGAAATATGGAAGATTTGGTGGAACAGACGAGTTTTAATGGATCATTATACTACACGTTCATTCTATAAAAATCCATGAGCATAACTCTCTGTTACAACATACAACAAGTGCAGATCGAAAGACTCAGGGAATACCAACAGCAAGTTGTCTAATCAGACCAACAACCGTTAATGCATTGTCAGCACTTGTGGCCACGAATTTTGAATAACGAAACTCTCAGCAGGTGCAGATCGTGTGACTGTAAAGACTCGAATGACAAAAGGCACCAAGTTGTCTAATATGTACACCAAGAACCCTTTAATAAGATTTATGCATTTTTAGCAATTGTCGCCCCGAATTTTGATCCAACAAAATTCTCAACAGGAAAACTTATTAACAGAACAACTAAGCCATCCCCTAACTTGACTAAACTGAACCATAACAAAACTCTATCAATATCATACTAGAAAACTGCAAGCAAAAAAACATGCAAAATTTGTGTATGCAAAAAATGACAATGCTGTTGCTAATCTATGTACAGCTGTTGAATCAAGTCTCAGACATTGCAATCCGCATTTACTAAAAGTGTAGCAGCTGGGTACATAGTACAAGTTGGCAGACCAATATTATCCATTAAGTATAACAAAAGAAAGAACTATAAATATGATTGTGCATGTTTCAACGCATATCTCAAATGTTCACTGCGGTTAAATTGAAGTGTCAACTTTATCAGGTTATAAACATTAATTGTTAGTTATGTTATAGCATTCAAGATACTATGTCCTTCTTGGATCTTGAGATTAGAGGATGAAATCAAGCCCTTCCTCAGAATCTTTCCATTTCTATGTTTTGCAAAAACATTATAACTAGATGAAAATGATATAGTGGAGGTGATGAAGGATTACAAACCTTGGAAAAAAAGTTTGTGCACCTCTATCACGATGTTCGCTTTTTCTTAATTGATCATTTTTAAAGTAGTACGAGCTTGTTGAGAGTAGACTGAACTCCTTTGGTGGTCAGCCTGCAAAAAACATATTCGAAATACAGCTGAGTAAGATGATTTTCACGCCAGTTATCTAGCAAATAGAAACATATGAGCCCTTATCCAAAATTCCTTGACCAGTTATATATCCTATAGTACCCAGCTGTTGATACCTAGAGAATATGTATTACAGAACTTAAGCCCGACAATACAATCCTGTTATATTACATTCCTTGCACAATGCTAAAGGGTTCATGTTTCTGTAGTCAGAAATGCCTTTCTCACATCTAAGTGAACATTGGAACGTGGTTTCCTATTTCATCACAAATTTGGCAGAGTATATATGTATTTATTTATACTATAAACTATTAAGTAATGAATGATGCCAAAAAACACTCTGACTAATTAATTGACATCCATAAGATTTTTCGGATTATTTAAACTCCACACTTGCTTCTTTTTCTACTTATAGTCTACTCTATCAGATATTTAAGATAGATTGATTTATAATGAGGTGTTTAGGCAATTAGAGCCAAAGTTCCTAATCAAGTAAACTAATCAACAATATGGGTGGATCAAACATTAACATCAGTATATATTTTGAGGCAGAGTATGCAGCATTAAGCAGTTTGAAATACAAGAATAAGCCAAT
>JAJJWX010001459.1:0-115560 GCA_023529315.1 Papaver bracteatum | reverse complement strand
TAAACTAACCACAAACAACCCTTGACTGCAACCATCATCAGAAACCCATGGCACTCCAGTGATGCACCAATACCACCATCACCTCAATTGGCTCAAGCCATTTGCAACTCGAACTCGCCAACACCATCTCAATCCAAACTTCACCTTCTTTCTTTCTCAACTCTCTCGAATTACCCAACTCCATTAGCTCAACACCACCCCCTTGTCTTGATACTCTAGTATTACCACCTTCAACTCGCTTGTGGCTTGTACATCCGAGCAAAGATCACCTACAACTCAATATCACCAAGATAACAATCGCTCCATAACAAGATATCCTCGCTTGAGCTCAAACCTGAGCTGTAACCACCACTATCAGTGCCACAATCCAGCTGCAATTCTCAGAGCCAACTGCCTCAACTCTCTATCTCAATACCACCAATTCAATCAGAGAGAACCCACTAGTTAATTTCATCTTCCCAAATCTCAAACCAAATTTTGTTCTCAACCCCATCTTCTACTCCACAGCAGCCAAAGTAAAGCCATCAATTCTGAATTCGACCAAAACCCATTCCTAATTCCCATCAATTCCTTCACAGATCGATACTTCATCGATTCTCCTTGTTTGTTCATCAATCCACAGACCCAGAGTAGGAGGACCAAGCTCTTCTCAGATTCAATTGAACACAGCGGTATCTTCCTCATCTTGCTCTGCACCACAGCCAGGTCATACAATCCCCTTCTCAATCTAATTCCTTACCAAAGACCTCTCGAATTGAATCACAAAGAACCCTAAAATCTTCACAAACTTTTACCAAAGATCTTCTATCACTGAGAAACGAATTCATCCCCTCAATCTTCTCCAATTTCTCTCGAGCTCACCAGTAGCCAAAGCTGCTTCTCTTTCTCACTTTCATGAACAAATGATTTGAGAGAGTATTGATTTTAGGTTTAGGTAATCATTGGGTTGGATTCGGGTCCGGGTCCGGATGGGTATGCGGGTTCGGGTTCGGGTCCGGGTATAGACCATGGGTACAAACCACCCCTTTAGATGTCTTATAACAAGTAGTCTTCTTTAGATAAGGGCTATCCAATTAGGTTGCCCCTTAACATTGACTAGACTGTCTTTAGTGCTCCTCCAAAAGTGAGTTGTCCCTTAACATTAACGTGGCTCCAGATAGCGTTCGTCCTATGAAATGACAATTTTGCCCTTTTTGTCCAAATTGAATGATTTCTTCTCCTTTTCCTCCGAACGACTCCAGAGTACCTAATATCTCAAAAACACACGTAAAATACATAATTTACAAGAAAAATAGCAAAGAAAGCATAAACTCTTAGATAGTAAATTAGGTGTATTCTACACCTATCAGAAACATACCAAAGAATGGTGGAAAAAGTATTCGCAAAATGGATACATAAAACTTTAGAGGTATATGTGGCTGATATGTTGGTAAAAAGTAAAGAAGCTAAAAATCATGTGCAAGATTTGAGGGAAATTTTTTACCAGATGCGGCTTTTTAATATTAAAGTAAATCCTGAGAAATGTATTTTCGGAGTATCATCTGGGAAATTCTTGGGATATATCGTATCAAAAGAAGGAATACAAGTTGACCACTGAAAAGGTGCAAGCAATCGGGATATGCCAACTCAGCAACAATAAAAAAGATGTGCAAAAATTGAATGGGCTTTTAGCCTCACTAGGAAGATTCATTTCGCGGTCATCAGATAAGTGCAAGCATTTCTTCAACATATTAAAGAAGGGAACAAAATTTAAATGGATAGATGAATGTGAGAAAGCTTTTCAAGGAGTTAAGGAATATTTGATGAATATATCCATATTACAGAAGGCTGAACCAGGAGAAGAATTGTTGATATATCTTGCGACAACTCCACATGCTTTAAGTGCAGTACTTTTGAGAAATGACGCAGGAGTTGAAAAACCTATTTACTACATCAGCAAAACGTTTAATGCTGCGGAGAAAAATTATTCGAAGATTGAAAAATTAATTTTTGCATTAGTTTATGCAGCTTCTAAACTTCGCATATATTTCCAAGAGCATAAAATCAAAGTACTAACAAAAGTACCAATCGAGTCAGTAATGAAAAATTCAAAAAGATCAGGCAGAGTTGAAAGATGGAATGCACAAGTGGGGCACTTTGAGATCCAATATGCAATTTTATCTTCGCCAAAATCTCAAATTGTCGCAGAGTTTCTCGCGGAGTTTCCTTTGGAGGATGATGAAGTTGTAGAAGATATGATGGATATAGAAGAAGAATATGGGGATCCTAGAGATCTTTTAACAGAACCAAATAGATGGGAGATATTAGTGGATGGATCATCTAATGGATAAGGAAATGGAGTTGAGTCGTTTTTATTTCACCAGAAGGTGCAAAAATGGCATTCGCATTTCGATTGGAATTCGAATCTACCAATAATGAGACAGAATATGAGGATGTAGTACATTCCTTAAGATTTGCGATAGAAATGAAGGTAGAGAATGCAAGAATTACCAGTGATTCACAGTTGGTTATTCGCCAAATTGAAGGGGAATATGCAACTAATGATTTATGTTTGAGAAAATATAAGAAACTTGTAGAAGAATTATCTCATGAAAATACCAAGACTCAAATGGAGGCATATTTCAAGAAGAGATAATAGACTTGCAGATGCTTTTATGTTCATATCAAGTATGATGGTAGATCCGATCATGAAATATAAAAATACAAACATTAATAGCACCATCAATTGTTAAAGAAAAAGAATAGGAAGCCGAGGCAATGGTAGTAGAAAATAATGGCGAAGAATCGTTTAATTAACGCAGATTGGCGTGCGGAAATTCACGATATCTAGCAAGGGGAGTTACCAAGGAACAGATTGGAGGTACATAAATTAAAAAGTAGAGCAACAAATTATGAGTTAAGAGATGGGGTATTGTATCGAAAATCTTTAAATGGGCCTTCCCTCAGATGTTTGACACTAGAAGAAGGAAAACAAATATTAAAAATGCTACATAGTGGGGATGCTGGTAATCACAGCGGCGGTAGATCTTTAGCATACAGAACGGAAATGCAAGGTTATTATTGGCCATACATGCATGAAGATGCAAAGAATTTATCAAGAAGTTGCGAGGAATGTCAGCAATTTGCAAAAAGAATACATGCACCAGGTGAAACGTTAACATCTTCAAAAAATGTTTGGACATTTGGAAAGTGGGGTTTAGATATTGTGGGACCATTTGTGCCAGGAACAGGGCAAAAGAGATACTTAATTGTCGCAACAGATTACTTCACAAAATGGGCGGAAGTTAAGGCAGTACAACATATTCGTGATAAGGACATTTTCACATTTATATTTGAGAATATCATCTACAGATTTGGAATTCCAATATAATTAGTGTCAAATAATGGAAAGAAATTTGAAGGACAAAATATAGAGATGTTACTTAATGCATTCAAGATAAAGTGTGGAAAATCAACTCCTCTATATCCGCAGGAAAATGGTCAAGCTGAAGAAACTAACAAAACAATTGCATATATTCTCAAAAAGAAATTAGAAGGGCATCATAGAACGTGGTGTCAACAAGTCCATAATGCAGTTTGGGCTTATAATACAACACGAAGAGAAGCAACTGGGGTATCACCTTTTTGTTTAACATATGGGGTTGAGGTAGTATTACCAATAGAAGTCGCTATTCCTACAACTAAAAGAGAAGCTTGGGAAAAAGAATCTTAGTTCAGGTATGATTCTAGACAAACTTGATGAGGTAGAAGAGAAGAGAGAAAAGGCATTACAACATATGGAGAACTACCATCGCATATTAGCTCGTGAATATAATAAACGAGTAAAGAAGCGTGAATTCCAAGTTGGAGATCTAGTTCTGCGAGAAACACCAGAATATCAGCGAGAGAATGGAGGAAAATTAGCGAAAAAATGGGATGGGCCATATATAATCAAAGAAATAATTGGAACTGGAGCATATAAACTAATGGATCCCGAAGGAAGAGACATGGGTCAAAGACTTGGCAGACCATGGAATAGACAATATCTAAGAAAATATTATCAGTAAAGATTTGAAATACTAGAATGAATGGATCACACGCAAGAAGTTGCGAGAGAATAAAAGAGATATTCTACAAGAACAAAGCTGGCTGAATATAAAAATTATTTTCCGCAATAATTTGCGAGATAATTAAAAAATTAAATGCAAATAAGATGGGCACTAATTGCCTAAAAACATATAAAGAACGGGACGAACTTTTATGGCGTACACCCTAGTTCGCGGATTCTATTCCGTAAGAGGCAATGTCCTTAAAGTGCGTCATAAGGGGGTATCTCTTTAATTTCAATTATCATAAGAACGGGACGAACTTTTATGGCGTACACCTTAGTTCGCGGATTCTATTCCGTAAGAGGCAATGTCCTTAAAGTGCGTTATAAAAGGGGTATCTCTTTGCATGGATATGGGAAAGGATTTACCGCTGCTGGAACCTAGTCATGGAGATTGGGATTATAGAAAATCCATCCAGGAGAGATAACTTGGATTCCCAATTATATAAGGTTATACCCTGGTTGGGCGCCCGAGAGTTTCTCCTAAGGAATGCAACGTATGATCAAGGTGCCGAGGTACACGGTTGAGCTGTGGGTGCCCGGGATGGATGAACCTACCCTAGCCATCCATGGCAAGTCTTGGCTTACGATGTGTTCGGCCCGAAGAAAACCCCACTTAGGGTGCAGTCTTGTAACTATAAGCCATATAAGGCATAAAGGACAAGGCTGTGAAAACAACTGGTTGTTGGCAGAACCGGATGGGAAAGTGCTAGTATTGTATGGCCGATGTATAATCCTTGAAGGGGAAACCGGGGGGAGAGATAAGGGAGATACCCTCCATTAGGGAGCTGTGTATAAAAAAAGACGGCAATGTCATGGGTCTTTATATTCGCAAGAATGTTTAGGCCCGTCATATTATCGCGTGACAGAGACAGCAATGTCATGGGACTTTATATTCGCAAGAATATTTAGGCCCGTCATATTGCCGCATGACTGGACAAAAAGCCTAAAGAGAAATGTTAAGATGAGGTCAATGGGTTTTTGCGATAAGATCAAAAGATGAGATAAATGAAATCAATAATAAGAGGATATAAATCGCAAAGACGTCCTGCAATTTCATCGCAAAGACGACAATGTCATAAATCTTAAAAAGCAAAGAGAGAATTAATCTCTCACAAGATGGCTTAGATTTATCATATTGTCGCAGAAAATAAAATAATGATAAGGCAAGATCAACGAATTATTACGTATAAAGGTAAGAATATCCTGCGATCTTGTCGCATAAAAGTGGCATAATAAGACCTTTAACTAGGAAGGCGAAATAAGACCACAAGAAAAGTTATATCTGCGAAGCATATAACAATTTTTTCGCAGAAATATTTTTGAGAATACTACAAATTGGTAACAAAAGGCAAGCATGGGATTTCTTACAAGGGTAACAAATAAAATACTTCACAAGGAAGATTATGAGGGGCGAATATGGGGATTATAAAATAACATTTCATTATCTCCCTTGAGAAGAATCAAAATAATAAAAAAGAATGAAGATAATCAAGTTTATGAAGATTGGATTCAGAAGTAATAAAAATATATAAATTAGAGCAGGTGATTGAGTTACAAAGAACTTCAATGTTTCGCAAAAAGTGCAGGAAGAAGAAAAATTCAGAAATTACAATGATTCGCAGAATCAGAAACATCTCATGCAGAATACATGATAATTTAAAGAATATTTTTCTCTAATTTCATCATTCTTGTTCACCACTATTATCTTCACCAGTATCATCTTTTTTAGTATGAGTTTCTCCATCACCAGTGATTGTTTCATGAGGAGGATTTTGTTCTTCATGAGGAGGATCTTGTTCTTCTGTTTCATTAAGAGGGTTTCCTTCGTTCTCAGGTGGATTTTGTTCGTCTTCAGAAAAATCTTCTTCATTACTTGAATAACTCAGATCTTCATCTATAGGGTGGGGAACTTCATTATCATCTATCTCTAAAGGTTTGATCTTTATAGGAGGTATAGAATGAGAGAGTAGAACATTATTTATGAAAACCTCAGCGCCTAAATGAGTTTTGCGGAGGCAATTCTTTTCCCGATTTCTGATCTCTATATCTTTAAAATATTCAAGATAGTCAAATCTTCTCAATGCCCTGTTATGAGAGTTGGAAAGTGTACGTGTGTCGTAACCACAACAAATTAATTAATACTTTACTACCTAATTAAAGAGTAATATAGGGTAGTCAAGGTCGATCCCACGAGGAGCAAGAGATTCTAGTTGTAAAATTGTCACAAAAAGGGGGGTATTGGTTGTAAAATTTATAAAGCAAAAGAAATAAACAAAGTAATTAAAAGTGTAAGTTGAAATCAATGAGAGAGAATAGATTAAGGAATCCTTCTTCGCTGCAAAACAATGATTTAAAGTTATGTTCTTTTCCACTTGTTATTAGTCATAGATTATCACCAACCGTAGGATAGCAGGTTCGCTTAGCTAACCCCAAAATTCCTTATTTCACCGAGTAACAAGTCCGCTTAGTTATCGGATTCTATTCAAAAGAACCACCTTGAGGTTCGCTTACAAGATGTAATTCCCCGAATGCATTAAGATTTATGAACTTAGGTTTAGTACTAGTAGTTAGACTCGGTTCGCTTGGTCTACTTTCTAGCGTTGTTTTCACACACAATTTCTCCACGGAATCCCTCCGCAAGGTCTCATGTTTTCTACTTGTGTAAAGAGTCAAGAAACTATTACGTATTCCCTAACTTTCACTAGCTTTAGATTAAATTAACAAATCAATTTAGCGTGCACTCCAAACAACCTATCAATCAATCATAAACATTAATATTAACAAAAACAAACGATAATCATATGAAAAACTTCAAAGTAGAATTGAAACAAAACCCAAACCATATGTTTAGAACTAGGAATTCATCCTCAATCAATAAGAAAATTAGCTACTCATAATTTGGAGTTCACACAATAATAATAATAATTAAGGAAGAAAGAAAAACTTATTGAAAAGATGATGGTTGCTCCTTCCTCCAATCCTTGTGCACTTTAACTCCTTCTCCAAAGTAGATGTGTGTGAAAAGTTGTAGAGAACTCTTTTATTTATAGGCTTCAATACTCTCCATGTCTTTGTAGGAAAAGAATCCTCATTCCAAAAGAACACCACTTTCCCAAATTGAGACTTATTCCAATTTCTAGTCCAATTCTCCAAAACTTCCAAGTTTTCATCCAATTCCCACTTCTAAGTCTTCACACACATGAGAGAAGTCCATCCAAAATTCTGCATTTTTGCTCGCCGGAAAACTGTGTTTTTGGCTGGAAGTTGGCCGGAATTTGTCGCCGCCGACCACCTAGAAATTCTGTCCCGGTCATAGAATATTCTGTCAAGATTCCGTTACAGTTAGGTCAACCTAACGGTCAGCCGTTAGTCACCTGGTCAACCCACTGAGTCAGCTCGGGTCATAACCCAGTCAGCTAGCTAACTCGGCTGACTGGTTTTGGTTGGCTATCTTACTCCTGCCAAGTGCTATGCATGGCCAAGATGTCCGTGCACTGCAACTGTCACCCAGCCGTGATGGCTGTTCATCCTACAATTCCTGCAACTCTTGAGCCAACACAAACCAACTGCAAGACTCACCATAGTTCAACCACACAAATCAACACTTCACTACTCCATTGTATTGCAGTTGAAACAACCTTCAATCACCAACATCTTGCTTCAATTCAATCCAACTGTCCACATAACCCACTGTGCCTTAGCCTAGCAGACTCTCCCTTAATCTCCACCATCAATACCAGCTGCAACCACCCACTGTTTCATTCTCCTCCAAGTGCATCTCCTCATTGCAGACTAGCCACCATTTCTGAGCATCAAAACCAATCTAGCCACCAGAAACTACACATATAAACTCCATTGTTTCACCTCCAACTCAGCCTTGTATCACCAAAATCCAATCACCACCATCTTTATCTCACTGAATTGCTTGTACCACCACCCAGATTCTCCATCTTTCACTTCTCGAAACCATAGATCCTAAATGTATCAGGTTCATCTCCAGCAATCTATGAAATCAAACCCATCTCACTGGTCGAACAAACCCGTCTCTCATTCACAACTTCGGAACGGCCTTAACCACAATCAATTGCATCTCCACACTTCTTCTCTTTTTTCAATTTCAACACAAACCCATCTTAAATCCATGGCAGCTCCATCTCCACAAATCATCTTCGTGTTCAAACCCATGAACATTAACATCAAATCCCGTAACTCATTCGTCAAAATCAGATCTATTCGCAACTCCACTGCTCCTCATCTCAAATTCAGTTATAGCTCCACAACTTCACACGCAACTGCAATGGCATGTACATGCACTCCATATCTTCTAAGGAATAGAACAGCTCAATTTCCAAATCTCATCACCAACCGTAGCAACACAACCAACAATCACCTCCAACTCTCCAAGCCTTGTATCACCAGCTTCAATCACCACCATCTTTATCTCATCAATTGCTTGTACCACCACCTTATTCTCCATCTTTCACTTCTAAAACCATAGATCCTAAATGTATCGCCCCTTAACATTCATCTCCAAAGAATCTATGAAATCAAACCCATCTCACTTTGTCGAACAAACCCGTCTCTCATTCACAACTTCGGAAGGCATGTACACTACGATTGTTCTTCTTCTCTTTTTTTCAATTTCAACACAAACCCATCTTAAATCCATGGCAGCTCCATCGTTCTCTTCCTTGTCTGTTCACGAGTTCTCACCGATTCCAGCAGCAAATTCACCTCAGTCAGATTCAATCTTCTGGATCTGTTCATACTCACAGCAAAGATTTACCAAAACCCATCTCTGTTCTTCGTCTCAGCATACAGTTATCCCAATTTCTCTTGATTTTCATCGATCTCTATGCCTAATCGATCTTAGTCTTGGACAGAGCTCAGCCGCTGTTCTTGTTTTCAGCAGGAAGAATGATTGAGAGAAGAATTTCTCTCGATTTAGGGTTGTTAATGATTGGGAATCTGGGATGGCTATTTGCGCCCCATAGTAAGAACCACCCAATGCTAATTACTGGTCATTGCTTAGTACTCCTCCAAATCAGAGACCCCCCTTAACATTGACTTGGCTCCAGATAGTGCTCACCCTATGAAATGACAGTTCTTCCCTCTTTGCTCAATTTTGGTGATTTCTCTTTCTTTTCGTCCGTGCGACTCCAGAGTACCTAATAACTCAAAAACACACGTAAAATACATAATTTACTAGAAAAATAGCAAAGAAAGCATAAACTCTTAGATAGTAAATTAGGTGTATTCTACACCTATCAGAAAGCGCGGTGTTCTTTTTGCGAAGTTTGGCTAATCTCATAGATAGATCCGAAATTGAAGCTTGAAGATTCTTCTCAGATTCTGCGAAAGAAAAATTGCATGTTAGAGAGAATTTTTGCGAAAAATAAGATGAGAAAATACAATGAAGTAATTAATAGATGAGGCAGTTAAAATGACTACCTTCCTTTTGAGAAGATAAAGTGTGAATTATAGTAAAGAAGCAACTCTTCCATCGGTCCATGGCATCATCAAAACTATCCCCAATCTTACCTTTTAAACGTGATTTTATGTTTTTTTCATAATTGCGAAGATAAACATTTTCTTCCTTCAGTCGAGAATAATCATCTTTGAGATTGTTGACTTTTACACTTAGAGCTAATCTACCTTTAATAAGCTTCTCTTGTTCAGCGGCAGATGATTCAGTTTTCTTTTTAAGTTCATCTTTCAGTATGCGAAGGGACTGCTCTTGGTCCTTACACAATTTTTGAAGATTGTCTAGTAGACCCAAGATGATTGCTTAGAATCATATAAATATCCTGTCTCGCAGGATCTGAAGAAGATTTCATAGCATCGTTCAAAACTTCAGATAATACTTGAAAAGCAGCTTCAACCCCTGTTGCTATTTCTTGGGAAGAAGGAAGAGAAGTAGAAGAAGAGGATTTGGCAATAGTAAGAGTGGAAGAAGGAATTTGATTGGTCGCAGTTATAGTTTCATTCACCGCATCATCATCCACCGCAACCTCCTTTATTGCAGCTTTGTTTACCACAGTTTCATTATCTACGACTTCATTTGCCGCAGCCTCATTAACTGTTGTTTCATTTACGTTAGTTACATTCACCGCAACTTCATTTGTCACAGATTTATTTCCAATTATCATAGATTCATCTATCGCAGTTTCCAAAATGTCGGGATTATCAGAGATAGGAATGTTGGTATTGATAACTTCATTAGAGGTTGATGAAGAAATAATATGGGTATTGAGATTCACGCAAGGAGAATAAGAAGATTTATCTTGCGATGGGACAGGTTTTGCAGGTAAAAATTCGAGAATATCCACTTCATCTGAAAGAGTTTTAACTTGACGCGAACGCTTAAGAGGTTTGGGAACATTCTCTTCGTTCTGCGAATAATAATGTAGGTAAGAAACAGAGGCAACAATATTGTTATTTCAAAAGAATAAGTGTTTCTTACTACCTTATCATTCTCAGATCTCTTCGTCTTTCCAACGCGCCTTTTCTGAGAACCCTTACGGTTAGGGTTCTTGATAGTTATTTTGGTTTGAGAAGTGGTGTTACTGAAAAAGATGATAGAATATGGGGATTATGAAGAAAAGAGGGCAGTAAAGAAAACATAACAAAAAAGATGGAAAATAAGAACATACCTTTGAGTCTCCATTAAAGCAAAAGAAGAAGAAGAATACCAGGAAAGAAAAAGTTGCAGACAAAAAAGATTTTAAAGAAAAAAGAGAAGGTGAAAGAAGAAAGAAATACACTCGAGTGGAATGGTATTTATAGATGAAGGATGGGTAACCGGGTAAAACGGTAAAGATGGACGCGTGTCAATAGTAAAAGCGTAAAGTAGGGAACTTTGTCTGGTAAAAGATAAGGAGTTGCGGCAAATTAAGAAGCTTAATTTCTCATGATATTTATCTTCTTCTCAGAAAAGATATGAGAAGAGGCAAGATGTAGGGACAGAATATTGTCACAACAATATTCCTACGAAATAGACAACAGTACTACGATACATCAATAATAAACGACTATTCTGCGACATATCAATGATATTTTGCGAGACATCCAAATATGACTTAAACAATGACGTAATGACAGAAACACGAAGAAAGTGTGACATGTTTGCGATATATCAATAAAACCTGCGAAAGATAAAGGCGGTGCCTGCTGCGATTTATCGCAAGAACTCAGATCCGAAGTTGAAGGGAATCTTAGCTGTAAATGAGATGTAATCCACTATGTAAATACCTATATAAAGGAGATGAGTAGTTCCAGAGAGGGGATGAATTTTTGAGTGTTAGGAAAGTTTTTAGGAGAGAGAAAATCTTTGTTAAGCGTTTTGTGTTCTAGATTTCTGTAATTCCGTAAGATCATATTAATAAAAAAGTGTTCTTAATCTTCAAATTATGTCATAAATATTGATAGATTCTTGAATAGGGTGTAGTGTGGGAATTCCTGCAACTACATGACACGTATTCTCTCTTTTAATGAATTTATGACACGTCCTTTCTAACCGCTGCGATCTTTCCGTTCATGTCTTTTCTTAGCATTTATTGCATTCATCTTCTTCGAGAAATTTCTTCTTCTATAAATGCTCCTTCATTCTTTTCTTTTCCTCTTTTACTTTCTTCTTCTTTCTCTCCGTAATTTCTCTGCAAGTTTACTATTCGTCCGTAAATTGCGCGTATGTTATCGCTGTGATTCCTTTCTTATTTTTCAACAACCTTTTTATTCATTCCCATACTTCTAAAATGGTTGCTGCTGGTGCTAAAAATTTGGTTGCTTTTGGTGAGATGCGAGAAAAACTCAAGAGTAAAGGTTTTACTTTGTCTACGATTCCAAATCAAAGTCCTAAATCCGAGCTTTCCATCAAATTATTTTATGATCATCAATGTTCTCGTGAGAAAGTTATAGTATCGCTAGGTCAACTTGACGCTGGTCTTCCAATTCGTCTCTATGACCCGGATCTTCATTTATTTTATGAAATAATTTCTCACTAGAAATTCTCGCGAGCAGTATATCAACTGGGTGGAGATTGTATTCGATTACTACTTGAATATGCCTCTCGCGGCGCCCATAAAGGATCTCGCTACCCTTATGCTGCGAAGAATCCTCAATTCAAAGATGTTCCAATCATTCCCGCGATGTATACTGTGGGTAATTTCTTCATCAACTATGACATAATCCCCATGAAGAGAGATCGCACTTGCTGGGGTGTCCGTTTGCAAAAGAAAGATAAGATTGCTGAAGATAAAGCTCTTATGCTAGATATAGATTGGCATACAAATACTAATCAAGGTCCTCGCCATTCTAGCGATGACAAGTGGTTTATTTTTCCTCTGATTTTAGAGGGCCCGTATATTTCCGGCACTCATGTCTTGCCTGGAAATCTCGTGGAATACCAACCATGGGTGTTCTATTGGCCCGAGAAAGATAAAGAAGTATGTTCTTCACATAACAAGTTATTTTTATTATTTTTCTTTGATTTTCACATCTTTAGGCTCTCGCTGATTATGTTTGTTTACTAGATTGAGAGATTGAAGGCCTATTATGAGAAGTTTAGGAAACCTGCCACTCGTTCAGCTCTTCAATTACTCACAGATAAAGTAAGAAATACTTTCTTTATAAATCTTAACAATATATTGTTGCCTCTATTTCTTATCTTTATCTGTGCTCGCAGGTAATTGAAGAATTGGAACCACAAACCAAGGTGAAATCTTCAAATGATCGCAAGGGAAGATCCAATGCCCCTCCCAAAGGGAAGCATGTTGCTCCTCGCAGTGATGAATTTGACGATCCTCCCTTAAAGAGAAGAAAAACCCAACTCCCTTCTTCTTCAACTCCTCAACTTATTCCAGAAAATTTAAGTGTTGATTTTGATAAGGACAACGATGATGATAATTTCGGCGTTTATAATGATGTTCCTTCCATAAAGGATTCTTCTTCTTTTGAGTCTGCAATGGCTCAACTATCCAAAAATTTTGGCAGTAATACATTTGGTATCCTAAATGAGTATGGAGATGAAGCTATTAACAACGTGTATCGTTGATGTCCTAAAGGCGTTAAGCCCTCTCAAAAAACAATTATGTAGGAGGACCGCCCAATTCTATTATTCTACATAGAGGTCAGGATGAAATGTGTAGCATCAAACGCTCATCTAGTGGGAGGCCTTTCGAAAAACATATTCATCATGGATCTGAGATGAAATCGATTAGAGATCGTGAAACGGTTCACGGATCGTAAAATATGAATCGTCACATGTGTTCCTGAAGCCGGGTCAGAAACATGCAGTATCATTATTTTACAATTTTGACCTTTGTCGAAAATCCACCATCAACATTAAGTTGCCTGCTTAGTGAGGGATAGTCATGTTCCGCAGTAAGCATTAAATGGTGATTTTCTAGCCGATGAGATAAGATGTTGAACTCGGTCGTACAAAGGTATTTTTAGGATCCTCAATTTTCTTCATTGGCGTCATGTACGAGAAAATGCTTATGTAAGAACCCTGATAGTATGACAGAGCGTCATCCCGTGAGCACGAAGAGATGAAGCACTGCTGTTTTGGACAATTGGATGTCCGGTTTTGGTCGGTTTAATGTTTGGGGCCCGAGCCCAAAAAAGAAATCCATGTTTTATTAGGTTTTGGAAATAAAATTGATATAAAAGGGAAGAGACCCTAAAAAATTTTTAACAAAGATTGACCAACCACGTCCTTTTCTTCACCACTTTCACGTGAGCAGCAGGAGGAGGAGAATTTTCGCCGGAAACAACCGCTGCCGGCGTCACCGATCATCGTCCGGCCAAATTACGGCCGGCGCCGACCAGGTAAGTTCGATTTTTTTTTTTTAAGTTCAGTTGTTCAAAAATAAAATTTCATGTTGTGCATGTATGTGTAAGTTTCATGAAATTTCGTTTTAGAAAACATTTTCCCGTTCGTTCGTTAGTTTAAGAAACGAGCAATAATCCCTAATATGAAAGAGATACATGAATCCTTGAATAGACATGATTTAGTTACAATAGATAAAATTTTGTTTATGAGGTTTCATGAAAATCAAAATTTTACTTTCAAAGCATGAACTTTCATACAAATACCTTTAGGAAACGTACATTCGTTCGTAGTTAAAGTAATAAACAATAATCCTAAGATATTTTTGAAATAGACCTGCACTTCATGATAAAATTTTGTTTGTGAACTTTCAAAATTTTATTTGGAATATATGGACCTTTACAAAAATAGGAAAGATCCTCGTTTCATAGACAAACGCTTGTTTGAGCAAAACAAGATTATTATTTTTTAAATAATAACTCGCATAATTTATTTTATTTTTATGTGAATGAGTTTGAAAAAGAATTTTGTTAAAGAAATCAAATCTTGATTTTTGAGTAATTGTTGAAAGCAAACAGTGTTTCTATGAATTTGTGATTTCATAGTGTATGTAGACATAGAAAATCGGTGAATGTTCACATGAAGGGTTATGTGAATTATTTATAATTTCGTGAAAAGTCAGGTGTCGACTTTTACATAATGGGTGTTGCTCGTCTTTGCAGGTTTGAAGGAGCGAGCAAGATTTTCGAAATTTTACGTTATTATCACTCAGTTCGTGAAACGGTAAATAGGTAAGAGTTGAGGATTACCATTTTAACGCATGTTGTTGCCAACTGGTTTGACTCCGTATTTTTGGAAGCAGATAATGGCAGCTCCAGGGGATGACCATATGTATGACTCTTCCGGGAAATGTTCGAGAAACATCAAACCACATATGAAGAATTCAGCAGCTCGTGCGGAGATCGATCAAACTTTTAGAGATGCTAGAAATCTGATATGTGGCATGTCTCTTGCTCATCTAAAATCTATTCGTGAGGGAATGAACGATTTCCTGACTTATGTTGACGTGGAAGAGAAACAAAGACATGAGGAGCAGAAAAGAAAGGCTGCAGATGAAGAGCTTGCAGTTTATCAGCAAAAAAGACAGGGTCTCAACAAGCGAGACTGGCGGCTGGGGAAGAGGTTTAACCACGCCTACACGGTGTAGCTTCTGACTCAGATGCTGAGGAAGTACAATCCATTTGGAAACCTTCTGAACGCAAAATTAAGCCTTATCCTACGGGTATGAAGGCTGAGCGGTTGGCTAGAGATGATTTCAAAGCTGAATGTGAAGAAGACGACTAGTTGAATGCGATGTACGGTGACCCTGAAGATCACCTAGAAAAATTTCTTGATTCCGAAAATAGCTCTGAAGAGGAATCCGATGAAGACTCTACAGAAGATGACGATTGCAGAGACAGTGATGATTCTGATGCATCTGAATCTGATGATTAAGCTTGCTTGCAAATCTTTCCGAGACCATTTAATTTTGTTGAAGTAGATATCATTCTAATTATTTGAGTAATTTGACTGTAGAGACGTTGAATTAAAAATTAATTTTCGAATAATAATCCCTTATTTCCCCTTCTTGGCCAATCTTTCTCACACTCTCAACGGATTCGTGCCTACGCGTGTGAAAATTAACCAAAGTCATCTGAAGTATGACTGCACGAGAAAACCAAGAAATCATGATTTGCATAGATCATCAATTTCCGTCAAAATATTGACTACGCTTGGTTGAACCGTCAGTCCCTAGTCCCAAGTATTGTCGCTCTTCTTCCACATCACCAACGTAATCTATTTTGAGATCTAGAGTCTCAGCAGAAATTGTAACTGATTTGACCATTCGTAAAAGATAAGTGTCCACCATCTTATGTTTTGACTATCAAAACTTAGGGTTTTCTATTTATACGACTCATCTTCTTCTGCTTTCGTATATTATCAGAAAAAAGGTATGATCGCGATCATACCTCTCATTATCATCATGTATGGTAGCAGTACTTCTTCTCAAAGTAGATTTCTGGCAAACCATGAGGTTGGGGAGTCCATCTCTGTAGGTTGCACACTTTATTTTATTTTCATGTAGTCATAATGGCTGACCAAAGAAAATGATTTGTTGAAGAGTAGTCAGGGGAATCGACTTTCTTGTTCCTCTTATAGTTTAAGTCATGAGCGGACTATTAAAGCTCCCGATCGCTATAGGTCTGCTCGTGTTGCAGCTGGAACATTTGTGAGTCTCTGACTGAAGATTTCATTTGATTAAGCATTTTATCAACTTTACTGAAATTGAACATTCTGTCGTCGCAGGTTGATGTTCATGCTATCGTCGATACTAGGAAGAGAAAGAATGGAAAATCCGTGGATGTGGCCGATGATGATGCTGACAATCGTAATGACGGAAACTCAACCAACTCTGTAGATGCTGATTCCAGGGTTCCTGTTCCTGAGTATCCAACGTCAGGGCTTCCATTCGATATTCCCATGGTCAACGTCTTCCCATACAATTAGCTAGTTGGTGGTTTCAGTGTTCCCAAGTGTTATGCACCCCTTTACACCAAGATATGGAGAAGGTACGGACATATCGCTACTACTGAAGCATGGAGAGGTTTTCTGCCAACCTTGTTGACTACTGTGGCTGGTTTGTTGCCTATTATTGATGAGATGAACAGGACAAATCCGCGAGATGTCAAAAACCAAGAATTGCATAGATGGGATGATATGATCTCAAACTATGAGACCATGCGGTTCAACATAGGATGGCTCCATCGTCGTCCCGAGGTCATCAAGATTGATATAGTGGCGGCTGTTGCTAATGTGATTTTTGCTGCAACTGCTATCATGGAAGAGGAAAAATCTCTCGCGCTGGAATCAGTAAGAGTTGAGAATGCTGTCCAGGACTTGAAAGTGAAGACTGAAAATTTTCAAAAAAGACTTGCAATGTCTTTCAGTAAAAATTATTTGTTGTTGGATGATTTGCTCTGAGTGAGCGTTTGAGAGTTTTTTTTTTTAAAGATTGAGACTTGTTTTTTAATAAAGTAGATAATTGGAAGAATTTTGTGAGATTCATGAAAATTTTGAATTTCGAACGAATGAGCATATTGCATACTCTTTGAAGGAATATAAATCACATTTTGAAATTGAACATATAATTGTTTAATAGTTCAAGCATAATATGCTTTGAGCCACTTGCCATTGATGATGTTCCCTCCCCTCCTCCATTAACATCTAAGATTTTGTAATATCCGCTGGATACTTCCTCGATGATTACATAAGGCCTTTCCCATTTCAGAGAGAACTTGGGAGCGGACATGTCTTGTTGAATATGCTTTGCTGTTTTCAAAACCAAATCTCCTACTTGAAATGTTCGAGGTCTTACCATTTTGTTGTATGCCTTGGAAATCCTTTGTTTGTAAGTTTCCACTTATTTTTCCACTTTGGCCCTTCTGGAATCGAGCATGTCCAATTAAGAAATTCTTGAATTAGACACTTCAGCTTCATCCCACTGTACTCCACTGGCCACTGCGATTATTGCAGAGGGAATCTTGATCTCATATGGAAGAATAATATCAACGCCATAGACCAGAGAATACGGTAAAGTCCTAATTGAACTTCTTGGTGCGGTGCGGTAGGCCCATCAAGCCATGGGTAATTCTTCATGCCACGTTCGTGTATTTTCATGAACTGTTCGACTAAGAATCTAGATCAAGGTTTTGTTGGTGCTCTCCACTTGTCTGTTTCCTTGGGGATAGTATGGTGTGGAGAAAATCTGTTTGATTTCATATTCCTCGAGCAATTCTGCAACATGGTTGTTGGCGAAAGGAGTATTATTATCCGTGATGATATGTTTAGGAATGTCGAATCTACATATGATGTATTCCTTGATGAAGGCTGCAATCATGACTCTAGTGGTGCGTCGAAGAGGAATAGCTTCAACCCATTTGGTGAAATACTCAGTTGCTGTGATGATATATTCATGCTTCTTCGAAGACAATGGATTTATTTTTTCGATGATATCCAGTCCCCAACTGTAGAAAGTCCATGGACTGCTCACAGAATATAATGGAAGACAAAGAGTATGAATGAGGCTACCGTGAACTTGGCATTGATGACATCTCTGAACATAGGCAGCTGCATCGTCTTCCATGGTCGGCCAATATGGATTTGGAGAAATAACTTTTTCTTTCCTTGATGTTCACCTTCGTGCATCTCTTTCAATTGTAGGAATTTCATGCTCGGCCAAGCATCTCATAAGGTTCCCACCAAAGCTTTTACTATACAAAATCCCTTCCAAGTAGACAAAACATTTGGCCCTTTGAGTGAGTTTGATCGCTCCTTTCTTATCTAACGGAAGATCGTTGTCAACGAAGATATTTTATGTAAGGTTATCTCCAGTCCCCAGTGTGGTGGATTGTTAGAACCTCCAAATAATGAGGTAGTTTCTGAAAATCGGGACATGACCCTTGTAATATTCTCGACTCAGTCTTCATGGAAGGCCAATAGTACCCGAGTCTTTGAAGTCTTCTGTAAAGTGTGACCACTGGGGTTTGTCCGCATGTTTCATCATGTACGCGTTTGAGTTGCTTGATCGCTTCCTCGTCTCTAAGTCATCGTGACAAGGATCCATTAGGATTGATATAATACAATGCTCCAGGTAGTAGGAAAAGTTCTTCAACTCCTTGAGACTTATTTTCCCTTCTGTAAGATATCTTCTTAACTCATGAATGATGGGTTCCCTCCAGTCGCTCGCTTGAGTATCTTCAACTTGAGTAAGCCAGGTAGATGATACAGAACATCTTTGCACAGTGATGGATTTCTCTGACCCCTCAAACTGCAGTTTGGACGCAAGAGTCTCTAGACAGTCAGCATGTCTGTTATTGATACGGCCAGTATGAACAATTATTGCATCAGAGAAATGAGTTAATAGTCTTTGTGCTTCGGTCCAGAATGAAGCGAGTGTTATTTCTTTGAGAAACTATACGCCATTCATTTGATTGACCAGCAACTTTGAGTCTCCTCTTATCTCCAGGTGCATTGCTCCTGCTTGCTTGGCTAAGGATAACCCTAGGAGGAAAGCTTCATATTTTGTCAAATTGTTGGTGCAGTGGAAATCCAACTTGAAGGAATGTGAGAAGACTTCACCGGACGGAGATACTAACACAACGCCTGCTCCACCAGTATCATTTCTCGGAGTGGCGAATCTATCAAAATACAATAGGCATGTTTCCTCCTAGATGATTGAGATCTCTGGGAACTCACCGGGCACTTATTCATGCAACATTGTGACGTCGTCTCCAGGGAAAGCAGCAAGTAAATCCGTGACTGCTTTTCCCTTGATTGCTTTAAGCGGGACACATGTTATGTCAAACTCTGACATCTGAAGTAGCCTTTTTCCCAGTCTTCCAATCAGTGTTTCGACAGTAAAAATTTTATGGGATCAACTTTGGCCACCAGCACAACTCAGTTTAAAAGTAGATAATGCCTGAACTTCTGGATTGCGTGAACCAATGCTAGACACGCTCTTTCGGCTTTTGGGTATCGGAGTTGATCATCCCTCATTGTATGACAGAAGTAATAGATTGGACATACGATGCCTTCTTCATCTTCTTGAGCGAGAAGTGCTCCTATAGTGACGTCACTGGAAGTTGTGTAAAGTATTAGTGGTTGTCCTTGCACCAGAGATTTCATGACAGTTGGTGATAGTAGTATTTGTTGTATCTTATGGAATGCCACCTGTTGAATGGTCGTCCATGTAAAACTTGCTACTTTCTTCAGTAAATGAGTGAACGAAGCAATGAGTTAAGCCAACCCGGGAATAAAACACCGAATATAATTTACCTTGCCCATAAAACTCTTGAGCTCTTTCACATTGCGTGGAGGAGGCATGGTAGTGATGGATTTTTTATTGTCTGGATCGACCTTGATTCCTTCTGCAGTGACTAGGAATCCTAGAAACGTTTCAGAAGAAACACCAAAAGCACACTTATAGAGGATTCATGTTTAACTTATATTTTCTGCATCTTTCGAAAACTTGTTTCAGAATTTTTAGGTAGGATGCTCGAGTCTTCAATTTCACCACCACATCATCGACATAATCTTCCACTTGCTTGTGCATCATGTCATGAAATATTGCAGTCATGGCTCGTTGATAAGTGGCTTATGCATTCTTTAGGCCGAAAGGCATCACCGTGCAATGAAAATTTCCAATGTGAGTTCAGAACGCGGTCTTGTTAGCATCATGTTCGTACATCTTTATTTGGTTGTATCCACTGTAACCGTCCATGAATGAGAACATGTTGTAGTTGCAGAATAACCTACAACTACACCATCAATAGAATTAGTAAAAACTCAAGAAGTTCTTGATGATGAATAACAATTTTCTTATTAATGTTCTCAATTGATCACAAAGAAGTATCTAAATGGAATTAGAATAGTTACAACTTTCTCTATTCTCTTTCCTCAAATATTTTCTAACACTCACTAAAAGAACCTCTCGAATTTTACATTTGAACTCCTATTTATAGTAAAATTTATACAGCTGTTCATGAGTTACGAAGTATCGCAACTCATGCTCTCACAATTACTCCATCCTCGCAAAACTTCATATTTCTCCGCGCTTCTTCTATCATCGTAACATTTTATAATTCTTTTCTCCTTTATTTATTACGATACTCGTGATCTATTATCTTGCGATATTCAGTACTTACATCTTGCCTCTTCTCATGTCGATTCTTTGAAGAAGAAATGTCATGAGAATCCCTATTCTCGTAATTTTAGTGTAATTATTACCACCCTTCAGATTCGCAACACGTCTCTTTACTTTTCCCTCATCTTTCTGACACGTTCCTTCGTAACCGTTCTTTTCAACCGTTCACGCTTACTCGTATTAATGAATTTTTATCTTCATCAAACTCTCTTATAAATATTATCCTTTGTCTTTGCTTTTTATTCTCTTACTCATCTTCTTCACTTCTTCTGCCTCTGCAACCTCTTCTATTTTTCCTATTTTCCCTTTTATATTCAATGGCACCAAAGAAGAAAACTATTGAACAGCTTAATGCGGAACTTGCTGATAGAGACCTTATTCTTTCTGAGATTGAAGGTTATGATAATAAGTCTTCTCTGTGTGTGAAGCTCTTTACCAATTATGTTTGGGATGATCATAAAATTTTAATCTCACGAGGTCAAATCCTCGCAGGTCTTCCTCTTCCTCTTTATGATGTTAACTTTCCTTTATTCTACGAAATTATTTCCCACCCCAATTTTTCTTGTGCCATTTATCAATTGACTGGTGATTATATTCGCCTCTTAGTTGAATTCGCAAATCGTGCTGCTTTTGGGAAATCTTTATATTCAACTGATCTTAGAAAACCTGGGTTTGAGAATATAGAAATTGTTGCTGCGAATTATACAGTTGAGGGTTTCTTCAAAAATTACACACCAATTCCTGCGAGAAAAGAAGATAATCGTTGGGGTGTTCGTCTTCATCGTAAAGCCAATATCGCAGCAGATGATCTTCTCATGCACGATATTGATTATGCTTCAGGAAATAATAAGACACCTCTTCGTTCTAATGATGAAGATTGGTATAAGTACCCTTTAATATTATCAGGTTCTTATATTACTGGGATAGTAGAACTTCCTGTGAATCTTCGTAACCGCTATTATCAACCTTGGGTTTTTAGAAATGTATGTATTTCCACTTTCTTATCTTTTTGCTACCCTTTAATTTCAAATGAGATAAGAAACACTCTTGTATTTTTATAAACAATATATTGTTGCCTCTGTTTCTTATCCTCATTTGAATTCACAGGTTCCACTTCTTCCTGAGATTGCTGCGAGTGAAAATAAAAGTTCCACTTCTTCTAAAAGGCTTACTGCGAGGCAACAAACTCTTCGTTCTGCGAAGGTCTCTCAAGCTTCTGACAGTCAAGATGATGCTCTTTGCAAAGGAAAAAGAAAACTTCAAGATATTGTTTATGAGAGAAAGAAAAAGAAGATACTCTCAACCAAATCCCATTCCAATGTAATTTCCTATGATAAGGACATTGAGGAAGATCTTGGTGATGAAGATAATAAATTTCCTGAGAAGGATTTTAGTTCTAATTCTGATACCCTTTCTGACAAAGGAGATGATGATGATGTCGATGAAGGTGGGAATGAAGATTATAGCATCCCAGAAACTTTTGCCTCAGCAATGGATAGCATTTATGAGGCTTTCCTCCATTCTTCTAGTGGATTAGGGAATTATCCCACAGCGAATGATCGCAAACTTATTGCAAAGGCTTGTAAAGTTCCTACCGTTATTGATAATAATTCCCTCAAAGGAATTTCAAGATTCGTCTCTCCTGCTTCATTATATGCTTTAGGCAAAGATGGTAAGTTTCTTCTCTATTCCTTGTTTATTTCCTTACTTTATTGATTTCTAACCCCTTTTTTCTTGTTTAGGTTGGAAGAGTTAGTTGTGCAGCTGCTTCTGATTGGGAAAGACGTCATTCTATTGTTGAGAAGAAAACTTTAAATCGTTGTAAGAAGTTAGAGGTTGAGAATTCAAGTCTTCGTCAGAAAATAGAAGATCTAAATATTGATAACGCAGAGTTAATATCTCATCACGAAGATAATTCACAATCTGCGAGCATCGCAATTGGTAATTCTTCTCTTCTTGAGGAGAATAATTAATTAAAGCTTGAAATTTCTTCTCTTCGTGATGATAAGAAGCAACTAGAAGGTAAATTCCTTGCGATGATAATTATTTTGGTTACTTTTCCTTCATAATTTTCTAACCAATCCCTTAATTTCTTTTCTTGTCAGCAAAAATCTTGCGAAGATAAATAATAATCTGGAAACTCTCCTTTCTAATCGTAATAAGAAAATTTCTGACTTGAGATCTCAAACTCTAATTTCCCAAAGATAACCATAGTTTATATGTCAAGCGTTTTCGAGCTAAGATGACTCGCAAGATTTGCGAAGATAATGAAATTCCTCTCAAGAAGTACCATACACTCCTTTCTGAAGAAATTCCTGAAGATACTCCATATCTGGAAATTTCTGAAAGTGAAGTTGAAGATGATAGTTTAGTTGAAGAAGAAGATCATTTTGATGGGAACAGATCGCCTGAAGAATAACTTCATTCTTTTTTTCTTTTGTATATCTCTGTTTCTGTAACTTTTCCATACAACACTTTCTTCTTGATTATGCTTTTAATCAATCCATCAATTAATTTTTCAAAGCTTAATTTGAATTAATCTTTCTTTGATGTTTATTTCCCTTATTCGCATAACTTGATCATGTGGAGAGAAATAATATATCTTAAAGACTTAGCTTAGTATTCCCTTTCCCCTTATTATTTCTCTTCAAATGATCAACTATCACTGGAAGTATTAGAATATCCTTCTGAATTTATCTTACGAATTTTCTTCTTATTGTGATTATGAATAAGAAATCTTCCCTTCAAAATATAAGGAATATAAGCCTTTTGCTTTTTACGGAATGTTGCGAAGTAAATAAATCTCCCCTTGAAGTATAGAAAGTATGAAGTATATAAAATATGAAATACCCTTAAGAAGTATAAGAAGTATAAGAAGTATTAGAAGCATTCAATTTATGAAGAATTGCCCAATATATGAAGAAGTATAGAAAATTATTACTCATTGTATGAAGAAGTATAATAAGTACTTAACCTTCGCAAAATTAAATATCCGTTGAAGAAGTATAATAAATACGAGATATTCTTGAAGAATTATAAGAAGTATTCAACTTTTTGGTGAAGTATTCAATATATGGAGAAGTATAAGAAGTATGTAATTCTCGTAAATATTTATGAATATGAACTTATCTGTATTTGATTGTTATCAAAATCGCATCTTTTGTTAAGTCTTCATTAAAATTCTTCAATGATGTTTTCTTCTTTGATAGGTCTTCTTGTGAAGATTCTTCAATGATATTGACAAAGTTGTCTTTTTTTTAAATTTCTTGATGTATATTCTTGTAAAATTTCTTCAATGATATTGACGAAGTTGTCTTCTTTTCCAATCTTCATAATGTATATTCACTGAATAATTTCTTTAGTGATATTGATGCAATAAATTTCATTAATTTCTGTGGTCTTATCATGCCTTCCTAAGTAAAGGTCTTATTTTTCCACCTCTTTTGTATTAATTATTTGCGATAATATGACAAGTATGAACATTCTTGCGAACATACAATCTCGTGACATTATCGTCTTGCGATGAAATCGCAGGACGTTCTTACACTTTCATGCAAAAACCCATTGATCTCATCTTAACTTCTTTGTATAGTATTTTAGCCTCTTCAGGAATTGTTGCGACAATATGACAGTCCTAAACATTCTTGCGAACATAAAGCCCCATGACATTGCCGTCTTGCGATGAAATCGCAGGACGTCTCTACACTTTCATGTAGCGACCCATTGATCTCATCTTAACTTTATTATGTTCTGCGAGTTCTTTATTCTTTTCTTTCTTTCTTTCTCTTTTTTTTTTTTTTTTTTTTTAGAAGGCTCGCAGAACTTCATTTGTTGCACAAATATGACAAGCCTTTATGTTTTCGCAAACAAGAAGCCTCGTGACATTTGTGTCTTATAGCATTTATCATCTCCCTAATGGAGGGTGCTTCCCTTTATCTTCACCCTGATTGCCCCTTCAAGGAAGCGTACATGGACCATACAAGGTTATCTCTTCCCATCCGGTTCTGCCAACAACCAGCTTTTGATCGCAACCTCTTATCCTTTTTGCCTATAGGGCTTATAGTTACGAGGTTGCACCTTATGGGGTATCTTTGGGCCAAGTGCATCATTTGCCAAGACTTGTCAAAAATGGCAGATGTGGTTCAACCTCACCCGGCACTCTTGACTCAACCGTGTACCTCGGCGCCTTGATCGTTTTCTGCACTTCTTGGGAAAGACAGTATGCCTTAGTCGCCTAGCCTAAATCTTCTTACACCGCATTTTATATTGCGTAATGTCGTTAGATTAGGTGAGAATCCAAGGTGTCTATCCCGGATAGGTACCCCATTATTGGGTTGTACCCCAAAATTTTTACCATGTATTAAGGGCCCTTGGTGGTGTTCCGGTTACCCTTAGCCACGTTATAGGTACCCCCTTAAATGACGTACTTTAGGACTTTGCCTCTTACGAATTATAGCTTCGCGAAATAGGGTGTACGCCACAAAGGTTTGCCTGTATAAAATTTTCTGCGACTCTCTTTCTTTTTTGGAGGCTGATCACAGATTGCGGTCTTTTATTCGCAAATTAATGAAATTTTAATTGGAATATAAATTTTGAAAATTCGTAACTATCACCAATTTCCTGCGAGCAAACAATATTCGTAAAATTTTATCATGAAATAAAAATTTTGTTTTGCCACATACCTCATTTTCACGAGCAAACATACTGATAAGCTTCTTTTTTCCTCGCAAATCACAATCCCTTATTATCGTAAATTTCTTGTATTATTATCATCGTAACTTTATTCTCTTTTTCCTTAATCTTCTGCCATTAAATTTTCACTTCTTTTCACAACCTTTTCTCTTTTTCTCCAATTTTCCTTCTCAGCAGTTTTTCCTTCGCAAACTTCTACTACAGATCGTAACATTTCTTTCCCTCAAATTTAATCACCCTTGATAATTCCAATACCCTTCATATGAGGGAATTTTATGCACTGATGTAGAGTGGAAGCTACGCCTAGAATTCCGTGAAGCCATGGCCTTCCTATCAAAGCATTATATGGTGATTCAACATCAACAACACAAAACAGAATTTCAGTTCGCATTCCACTTAATGGAATTCGCATGCTCACTTCTCCTTTGGGCTTGTTAGCAATTCCATTAAAACCATAAATTCTGTAAGTAGAAGGTATTAAATCTGCATCTTTTCCCCCCATAGTTTTGTAAGCAGAATAGAAGAGGATATTGACAGAACTTCCCGTATCAATCAAAATTCTATTAAGACCAATTGACTCTTCCTCCATATCATCTTCATTCTCCTCCATATTCATGTAGATTGCCAGTCTTACCACCAATGGATTATCATGTACTTCACAACCTTCTGAATTTCAGGTGGCTTCAAAAGAAATTTCACGTTTTTGCCAATCTTCAAGTCGTGAAATCTTTGCGATGTTCATTACTTCCTTTCCTTCACCATCCCTCGCATATACCCTACTTAACACATTATCATGAAAATCCTCTATGGTTTTATATGAATGAACAATGGAATTACAGAAAACATTCCTTGCTTTTGACCCTACTTCTATATGTAGGATTTCTTCTCCGTTTTCTTTTGTCGTGTTCTCCCTGCGAGTTATGGATGGAGCCTGTGGTAATTGTTGCGACTGTGTCTGCTTAAGTAAAAATTGATTTAGTTTTCCTTGATCAATCATTCGCAAAATTATCCTCTTGATATTATGGCAATTATTTGTAGAATGTCCATGAAAATGATGATATGAAAAAAATTCATGACTTCTTGAACCCATTGGTGGTTCCTTTCCCATATTCCATGGAGTTGGTATATTCTCTACCAGGATAATTGCTTGCCATATCTTTTCTATACTTGTATTCAAAGGTGGCAATTTTATCTCTTCCCTTACCATTCTTTGACCTCCTTGACCGTTGTTATAATTCTGTCTCTGGTTTCCTTGTCCAAAATAATTTTGCCTTTGTCCACCATAATTTTCTTGTTGTTGATCTAATCTTGGAATTTGGTTATTTCCTATCCGATTATAGAAATTCTTCTCTCTATCATACTCTTCTTGATCTCTACTGCCCATTGCTACCATCTTTGGCTGGCTATCATTGATTTTCTTCTCTTCTGAAATTTGCGAAGAAGTTTGTGAGGATGTTTGCGAAGTACCGCTACTACATTGATTATTTTGGGAAGTAAATTTGCTCCTCCCTCTTGATTGTTAGTATTTGTTACTCGGATATGACTCCATATTGTTTTGCTTTTCTTCTAGTGTAATGTATTCTTCTTGCAATTCTCGTAATTCTGTCATCATTATGGAATTCTTTCTTCTGAAGATTTGAACATATAATTGTTCAGTTGCGAACATCGCATTTATGAAGGACAGAATCAAGTATCTCTCATCTACACGCCCTGCCATATCACTGCACATAGTCTTCCATCGTCTTACCAAATGCTTCAAACTTTCACCCACTCTTTGTTTTAAACCAAATACATCTTCAATACCAAGCCGTGAAGAGTGATTTGTGATATATGCTCCAAGAAAAACTGCTTGCAAATGATTAAATGACGTAATAGTGTTCTTAGGGAGTCCTTCAACCACTTTAGAGCTTCCCTTGTTAAACTTGATGCGAAGTACTTGCATAACACAGCATCATGATTCTCCCATTGTAACATGCATCTTATGTATGCTTTAATGTGCTGAATAGCACATGAAGTCCCATCAAAAATACTGGTAAGTGTGGGCAAGTTACATTTTGGTGGAATTCCTCCCATCTGTACTTCTCTAGCAAATGGAGTCCTCGCAGCATCTAATTGCCTCCTATCTCCTCCTCTTCTATTGTTTATCATCCCTCTCATTTCTGCTAATTCTCGAAAGATTCGTGCACTTGCCTCATAATTCTCATCCATTGGTCTTTTTAATGCAGCTTCTCTTCTTTTACGTTCTTGCCCTTCCTCCCCTGCGATCCTTCGCATTCTATCATATTCTTCATTAATGTTTTCATTCGCATAATTCTGCAAATATCTTCTTTCTAAATTATCATAATTGTTCAGTTGTAAAGCATCTTGGAATTCTTGTTCTTCCCTTTCTATTCTTCTCATTCTTCTCATGCGAATATCAGGAATTTCTTCTTCTTCATTTCTCCTTCTTCTGTGACTTATTTCTTCTTGATTTACTTGTACTCTGATTCGAGAATTTGGTTCATTCCTTTCCACTTCTGTTTGTTGATTTACAATTCTTCTCTTAATTCTTTCATATTCAACATTTTGTTTGTTACGAACTTCTTCATGTCTTCTTATTCCATTCTCGTGATTATTTTGATGTATTGCTTGTTGTCTCTCAGTTTCTTCCATAAGTTGTTGTTCTTCCTCTCGATTCTGATTGTTTTCTTTATGATTTGGTCTTGTTCATAAATTCTCCATATTTTTTTCGCGGTTGGGTATTAAAATGAAACGATTTTCTTGATTTCTATCACCTTGATTCTGCGTTTGTTCTTGCATATCATTTTCATTATTGATTATTGGTGAATTTTGTCCTTCTCTTTCTATTCTAACATTTGATCTTGCAACACTTTGAGATTTCCTCCTTTGTAACATCTCATTTTCCATTCTCAGTTCTTGATTTTGTCTTGTCAATTTAGCACGTTCTTCAGCTTCGATCATTCGTTCTTTTTGGATTCCTTGTCTCAATGTTTCTAGCATCTCCCTTTATCTTTCAAGAATTGTTCCTCCCATCAACCTTCCATTTTCTCTGATTTGTGGTTCTCTATCTTCTTCTTCTGGTGTATTAGTTCTCCAAGTGTGTATGCTTACTTGATCATGATCTTCTGCTTGTTGAGATTGATTTCTTCGATTGCTCCTTCTTCTACTAGGTTCTCCTGTTATATTTGCTTCTCCTCCTGCTAATCTTACACTTCTCCTTACTTCAGTTAATGGTTCTGATGTGTTTCTTCTTCTTGTCATTTTTATGGTACAGGAATTATTTCAATCCCTGTTTCTAGCGCCAATTATGTAGTTGCAGAATAACCTACAACTACACCCTCAATAGAATTAGTAAAAACTCAAGAAGTTATTGATGATGAATAACAATTTTCTTATTAATGTTCTCAATTGATCACAAAGAAGTATCTAAATGGAATTAGAATAGTTACAACTTTCTCTATTCTCTTTCCTCAAATATTTTCTAACACTCACTAAAAGAACCTCTCGAATTTTACATTTGAACTCCTATTTATAGTAAAATTTATACAAAATTGTTCATGAGTTACGAAGTATCGCAACTCATGCTCGCACAATTACTCCATCCTCGCAAAACTTCATATTTCTCCGCGCTTCTTCTATCATCGTAACATTTTATAATTCTTTTATCCTTTATTTATTACGATACTCGTGATCTATTATCTTGCGATATTCAGTACTTATACATGTCGTGACCACTGGTTGCATCAACGAGCATATCAATGTTGGGTAAGGGAAAATCGTCATTCGGGCAATATTTATTCAAGTTCCTGAAGTCCACACAACATCAAATTTGACCATTTTTTTCTTGGCTAGGACAACGTTCGCCAGACACGTTGGATATTGAATAGGTCTGATGAACCCTACTGTTAGCAGCTTATGGATCTCGACTTTTATTTGTTCCTCGACATCATGCTTAATCTGCCTGGACGGTTTCTTGACAGGTTTGGAACCAGGAGTGATGTGCAGATGATGAGTAACTAATTTCTCATTCATACCGAGAATCTCTTCGTACGTCCAGGCGAAGATATCTTGATACTCTTTCAACAGACCTATCAATCCTTCTCATTCCTCTGATGATAGAGCAGAAATGATTAAAATCGGCCTTGGATTTTCATCTATTCTGATGTTGATAGTCTCAAGTCAGTGGTGGAATCCGTGCCATCTTGTAGCAGTTGTGGTGCATCTTAAATTTCTTCATCAGGCGACACTTCGCTTTGGCATGATTCTTCAGGGCGGGGGAGACTTTTCATCAACCTCACCTGCTAATTGCTAATCTTTTCGACGGAGATAAATCCCTTATGCATCATAACTAGTAATAAAGTTAGATTTTTCACGAGCCGTGCCTTAATTCCAACGATGCTTGAGCGGTGTGGAAGATGGTTTGTCGGTTCTCTCAATAGATTTCCAACTTGGGAATGGAGTACCGTAGATCTTGCTTGGAGGTTCGGGGGTTCTCTTTGGTGATTCCAGGAACTCAGCATCACAAATCGGAGCATAAGGAGACACTGAAGCTGCAATACGGACAATTTTGTTATTGATGGTCATTCTCGACATGAAACTTGACAATGGATTGAATCGTCCCTACTTTCAGATCCACATAGACGTACCCATATGTGTGACTCTGGCTTCCCTCAAAACTCGTCATTAATATGGGATGATGAACAATCTTCCTTTGAGGAACTTTGGCCTCCTTGAGAGTCTTCATAGTGATAAGATTTGTAGAAGCGCCTGTATCGATGAGAACTCTCCTGAATTTAGAATCCTTGATAGAGGCTGTTATGAACAAGGCTCGGTTATGTTCTTCTTCCGCCACTCGGTCCTCCTCAGTGAAGGTAATGTTGTTGATTGAATGTTCAGATACCATGAACACTTCTTCAACTACTGGAGATGATGAAACTATTCGCGCATCAGATGATATTTGATTGAGTGCGACATACGTGTTCGTATGTTGATCTCTGGAGAAATGCAGGAGTTCACATAGATTTTCAATTAAATGTGTAACTTCCTGGTACACCGACTTCTCATAAGTAGTAAAACTATTGGCTTGGGGATGATCATCAGTTAAGGGATTAGCCGAAATTCCTTGAGCAGGGACGCTACTCAAATATGATGTCAACCTGACGAGGAAATTCAGTATGTTGTTTAGAGTCTCTTTCATTAGGTCCATGTTCCTTGTATGAATCCCATGTACCCTTGCCATCTCAATCAAGGTCGGGATCTCTCCATCAACTACGTCATTGGATAAAGTGTTGGAAGGAGGAAGATTTCAATTTGAAAGATTCTGACTGGAATTTGGAGTAGTTGAGTTGGACCTAAGACCAACCATCTTGTGAAAATTTGAGATTGCAACTGAGAGATTAATCTCCCACCGTGGTCTCCAATCTGTAGATGGGAAAAAATAATTTTCTGGTTTTTTAGGAAAGTAAAGAGATGACTAATCGGACGAGACTCCTCAACCGAGCAAACTTCCTAACTTCACACAGATGCACTGCACGAGAGTGCTTTGAGTTCGAGAGATCAATCTGTATGACTCCGGCCTAAACAAAGTCAAAGGCCATTCCAGAGTTAATTCGGTTACAAAGAGGGAGATGGGTTGATCTGTAGAAGGTAAGCTGAGAATTGTGGGATCAATGATAATCAAGGATTG
The DNA here is from genome assembly GCA_023529315.1 of Papaver bracteatum. Classification (NCBI taxonomy): domain Eukaryota; kingdom Viridiplantae; phylum Streptophyta; class Magnoliopsida; order Ranunculales; family Papaveraceae; genus Papaver; species Papaver bracteatum. The sequence goes on along the minus strand of JAJJWX010001459.1, from coordinate 84,521 downwards.
TGGATGTGTTGAAGGTTTCTGCAAGTTTGTGTAAATAAGTTTCGAATGATTAAGAGAGTGTTGCTCACACGATGATTCTTGGTTAGACGATAGATTTTATGTATCTCCCTCAATCATGGATTCATCGACTTATTTATATTGTCAGAATAGTGAACACATTGATACCAGTAAGTGTGACGGTTTCTTGAGTGAAAGAGTGGGAAAGTGGGAGATCGTGGTGAAACCAGTTCCAGGTCATTTGGAGACTTGGTTAACCGTCCACCCACTACTTTGATAACTCCTTCAATCGTTTACACGACTTACTCACATTTATCATCGTGGATGAACACACGTGCCCTAGGACGCTAAACCAAAACCCTAAGTAATATCCCCCCATGTGACGTGATTGATGTCTCACGAATGTGGAGTCTGCAAGGCAGACATGTATTAGTTTAGTTGTTGACTTTTAGACGGTGAGTATAAGTTTTGTTGAATTGAGCATGAGTGGAGAATGCTCAGTGATTCATGGATTGAACATGTCAGATGTATAGTTCTTATGTTGATATTGCTCGTTTGAGCAAATATTGTAAATACGAGTAACTGAGCAAGTATTGCCCGATTCGACGAATTACTGAATATTGATAATTGGATCAATAGTCGAGCAACTGAGCAAGTATTGCTCAATTCAATGAATTATTGGTAACGTGACCCAAGAAAATATTAATTAAAATATTGGTAGCCTACCAAATATTATGTAATTAATCTGAATGTTGATTACTGGATCAAACATAAATTTATTAGTGTTTGAACTTGCTCAGAATGATGATTTCGTAAAGCGTTTGTTTGAAACCCTAATTTTTGATTAATTATTCGTCAATTTATGAATTACTGAAAATAGATTACTGAGTGAAGGAGGTACCGACTACATGTGATCCTGCTGCATTTCATTTTTACAATTGAACTTTGTTTTTTAGGAATTTTTGTTGTGTGTTCATTTTAAAAAACGAACTCTGTTTTCTTTTATATTTTATAGGTTTATTAGGAGTTCATTTGAAGGAATGAACTCGGTTTTCATATATGTTTTATTAGGAGTTCATTTGGAAGAATGAACTCAGTTTTCATATAGGTGTTTATTAGGAGTTAATTTGCAAGAATGAACTCGGTTTTCATATAGGTTTTTATTAGGAGTTCATTTGAAAGAATGAACTCTTGTTTTTATTCATAATAGTGGAGTTTTTGTTGTGTGTTCATTTGAAAACATGAACTCTTATTTTTTATTCTTAATAACGAAAATTTTGTAGAATTTAATGAAGTGTACAATTTTCATGAGACAGAATGAACTCAAATCTAAAAAAGCCTGATAGTTCATCAAAAAGAATTAACCGCTATAAAAAAATAAGTAATTAATTAACACGGAAGGGTATGTTGGTCTATTTAATATTTTTAAATAATTATGGACCAAACAGGAAGTGCGTTTTCCCAAAGGACTAAACTGACTTGGGACCGCCTAAAAAAGGACCAAACGATATTTTTCCCTTATTTTATTTTATATTAACCTATTTTATTACTTTCCTTGTCTCATGAAAACTCCTTGTTTGGGAAAACTTCCCCGTTTCTCCATATTTTCTCACATGATGAAAATTAATAACATAAAATAGGGAAGAGCACGGGGTCGGGAACATGGGCCGTCCGGCCATGCCTTGGTCGTGGCATGTCCCACACCTCCCTAATTCTTTATTTTATTATTATTACTTCTTCTCTCATCTCATGAAACTCCCTCGTTTGAACAAAAACCTGGTTTTTCCATATTTCTCAAATATTGCTCAAACTACCAAAATCCAAAAAGTCAAATGGTCACTCGACCATCCGGGCTTCTCACGGCAAATACTAAAATATCATTATTTTAATATTCTCAAAATATTGGTCGCACGAACAAAGTTCTACTTGCTCATTCAAGCAAAATCGAGAGTTTCAGTCAAGATCAAACTCTTCTGAAAATCCAAAATATTGCTCGAACACGTACCAGAAATACCAAAATTCTCAGAATTGAGTCACGGAAAATATGGTGACATGGGCATGCCACCTTGACCGACCAAGGTTGTCCATTTGGCTTGCAAGAAGCCGGTCCCACATCCTTTATGATTTTGACCTAATAGTTCATATTGGGTTCAAACTCTTTCCAAACAACTTGAAATTTGCTCAATTGACCATCAGTTGATCTGATGATCACCAAGGGTCGGTCCTATACCCCTTGGTCGGTCCTCCTCTCTGGATAATTAGGTTCTACCACCTAATGCTTAGACGAGTACTATTTTAATAATGATTAACGAGCATTTAATTATCTTTTCACCAACTGGTCTACAAAGGACTTTGGTGCATGCTCATTCAAGCACCTGGGCGCTACATTGTTGGCCCATCATCTTATGTAGCCGGTCCCAATATCACTCACTAGTTGATTTTCAATAAATAAACAATTGATCAAAAATAGGATTTCAAACCAAATGCTCTGCAAATCATAATTCTGAGCAAGTTTAAACACTGATAATTTTATGCCGATCCAGCAATCGACTTATTAATTAATTATATAATATTCGATCCAACTACGAGTATTATAATTAATATTTTATTTGGTCCCTCTACCAATAATTCATGAATCGAGCAATATTTGCTTAAACTAGCAATATTTATTTTGCCAATTCAACTGGGTTCAGAATTCATTGATTCAACTATCAATTGCTCGACCGAGCAATATTCATCATGTTGATTCAACTATCAACATTCGAGAATTTTATTGATCCAACAATCAATATTCTAATCTAATGTTTGGTCATGTTACCAACATTTTTTCTCGAACAAGCAACATGGTTCGAACGGACGACCATCCAATATTTCTGATTCCTACTCTGTAATTCGATCATTCGTGACATATTAGATCAAAATTGAGCATTCTGCATAATTCTACAATATCTTTGATTTCCTATCGAACATATCAGAATAAGTCCTTAATCGGGCAAACTCATCGGACGATCATCCAAATTTCCAAAGTATCATTATTACCTCGACTGGTAAAATGATATATATCACATCAAGACTCATCGTCTGAGCATGTCTTAGCAGACTCCTTATGCTCAACCCATGAGTCCCAAAACATACCACATTCATTCACTATGCTCGACTCCGCAATGCTAAGACACATCATCTTGTCAAGTCAACAATTGACTAATTAAATACACATATTCCTTGAAGACTCCACGTTTGTGAGATATCAATCACGTCACATGGGGGATATTCACTAGTGTTTTGGTCTGGTGGCCTAAGACACGTGTGTACACCCACGATGAAAATTTGAGTAAGTCGTGCAATCGAGAATTTATTCAACTGCATGGTGGATTTTACAATAATTATGGGAGCTCAACTGGTAGAACGTTCATCTCCTGACACCACTGATACCAATCCTCAAGCCAACAATTTTACTACTTATGATAAGCCGGTAGATCAGGAAGTTACACATATAATCGAAAATTTATGTGAGCTCCTACGCTTCTCTAGAGATCAGCGTACAAACACGTTTGATGCACTCAACCAGATATCATTTGATGTCCAAATAAGTCCGTCATCTCTAGCAGTTGAAGAAGCATCCATGGTGTCCGAACATTTGATAAATAACATTACATTCACTTAAGAAAACCGAATGGCATAAGAAGGACATAATCGGGACTTGTACGTGACTGCTTTTATCAAGGACTCTGAATTCAGGAGAACTCTCATCGATACATGCGCTTCTACCAATCTTATTTGTATTAAGGATCTCAGAACATCCAAGGTCCCACAAATAAAGATTATTAATCATCCCATATTGATGGCGGGTTTCGAAGGAATCCAGAGCCATACATACGGGTATGCATATGTAGACCTGAAACTAGGACCTATTCAATCAACGGTCAAATTTCACTTGATTGAGAAATAACCTGACTATCATATGATACTCGGATGAATTTAGGTTGTTCCCTCGACGTACCATTAATGCATAAAGGCTCTGATCAGCAACAAGATCATTTGTATTGTAGCTTCATCATCTCCTTATGCTCCGGTCTATGATGTGGGGTTCCTCGAACCTTAAAAAAACATCCCTGAACCTACAAGCAAGATCTACAGCACCCCTCTCCCAAACTTGAAGTCCATCAAGAAATATATTGATAAACCATCATCTTCAATGACCGAATCTAGACCCATTAATCCACCTACTACACCGCTCAAGCGTTACCAGGATCAGGTCTCGACTCACGATCTTACTAGGAAAGGATTTAACTTTATAACCAGCTATGATGTGGAAGAAAGGATCATTTACCTCCAACATAGAGATTAGGAATTAACAAGGGAGGTCGATGAAAAGTCTCCCCACCCTGAAGTGTCATGTCAGAGCGAGCAATATCCTGATGAAGAAATTCAAGATGTTTCACGACAATTGCAAGATGGCACTGACTCCACTACTAATGATCTTGAAACAATCAACATTAGAACAGAGGAAGACCCAAGACAAATCTTGATCAGTTTTGCACTATCACCACAAAAACAAACATGATTGATAAGCCTGCTGAAGGAGTATCAAGATATGTTTTTCTTGGACGTACGAGGAAATGCCCGGTCTGGACGACAAATTAGTCACGCACCACTTGCACATAACTCCCAATTCCAAACCTGTCAAACAACCTCCCGTGCGTTAAGACATGAAGTCGAGGAAAAAATTAAAGTTGAAGTTCAGAAACTACTATCAGCTGGATTCATCAAACCCATTCAACACCCAGCGTGGATGGAGAATGTTGTCCCGATCAAGAAGAAAAATGGTCAGATATGATGCTGTGTAGATTTCATAAATATGAACAAATGTTGCCCGAAGGACGATTTTCCCTTACCCAACTTTTACATGATCGACGACGCGACCAGTGGTCATGGCATGTTCTTATTTATGGATGGATATAGGGGCTACAACCATATCAAGAGGTATGAGCGTGATGCTAGCAAGACTGCGTCCCGAACGCCCATCGAGAACTTTCATTACATAGTCATTCCTTTTGGGTTGAAGAATACAGGTGCTACCTATCAACGAGCAATGACTGCCATCTTTCACGACATGATGCATAAACAAGTATAAGACTTTGTCGATGATGTGGTCTTCAAATCGAAAACTCGATCATCCCACCTAGATGTGTTTAGACATGTCTTCGAAAAATGCAGAGAGTATAAATTTGAAGATGATTCCATGAAATTTGCATTTGGTGTTTCTTCTGGAAATTTTCTAAGGTTCCAAGTCATTACAGAAGGGATCAAAGTCAACCCAGACAACACAAAAGCCATTACCACCATGCCTCCTCCACGTACCGTGAAATAGCTTCAAAGCTTTATGGGCAAGGTAAATTAAATCCGACGTTTCATTCTAGGATTTTCTCAACTTATTACTTCCTTCACTCCTCTGCTGAAGAAGGGAGCAAATTTTGTATGGACGACTGTCCAACAAGATGCTTTTCAAAAGATCCAACAGATAATATTATCACCAGCTGTCATGAAATCCCCGATGCAAGGCCGACTGTTAATACTCTACACAACTTCCAGTGATGTAATTGTTGGGTCTCTCCTCGCTCAAGAGGACGAAGAATGAGTCGAACGTTTGATCTACTATTTTAGCCGTACAGTAAAAGACGCTGAACTCCGGTACCCTAAAGCTGAAAGAGCATGCTTATCATTGGTTCATGCGATTTAAAAATTCAGACATTATTTGATGCCGAACAGAGTCGTGCTCATTGCTAAAGTTGATCCTGTAAAATTCCTACTATCCAACCCAGCCTTGATAGGGAGTATATGCGTGTCGTAACCACAACAAATTAATTAATACTTTACTACCTAATTAACAAGTAATATAGGGTAGTCAAGGTCGATCCCACGAGGAGCACGAGATTCTAGTTGTAAAATTGTCACACAAAGGGGGGTATTAAAAAGAATTTAAGAAAGTAAATAAAATAAACAAAGCAATTAAAAAGAAATCGATAAGAGAGAATAGATCAAGGAATCCTTCTTCGCTGCAAAACAATGATTAAAGTTATGTTCTTTTCCACTTCTTATTAGTCACAAATTATCACCAACCGTAGGTATAGCAGCTAGATCAAGCTAACCCCAAAATCCCTTATATCACCGGATACGGAAGTTCTCGACTACCGGATTCTATTCACCAAACCACCTAGTAGTAGATCACTCAAGATGTAATTTAGTTAAACGCATTAAGATTTATGAATTTATTAGGTTGATATTAGTAGTTAAACTCTTAGATCAAGGTCCACTTGCTAACGTTGAAGTTACACACAATTGCTCCACGGAATCCCTCCGCAAGGTCTCGAGTTTGCTACTTATGTGAAAAGTCAAGAAACGATTACTTATCCCCTAACTTACACTAGCTTTAGATTAATTAACAAATTAATTTAGTTGCGCACCCTAAACAATCTATCAATCAATCATGAATGTCTTTAAGATCACTCCTATTAGTAAAAACAAACGATAATCATGTGAAAACTTCAAAGTAGATTTAAAACAAAACTCAAAACATGTTAAGAACTAGGAATTCATCCTCAATCAAATTAGTTACTCATATTAAGGAGTTCACACAAATAAAGAAAATAATTGTGTGTGTAGAAGTGTGCAAAAGTATTGTAAAAGATGTGTGTATCTAAGTGCATCTATATCTATGGAAGTGTAGAAGTTCTTCTCTATTTATAGGCTTCAATGTTCTCCATATCTTCTAAGGAATAGAATCCCTTTCCTTTTGTAGCTCAATTTCCAAATCCAAGCCTTTCTCAAATCTTTCATCTCCTCTTTCCAAATCCAAACCGAATTCTTCATTCAATTCCAAGTCCAACTCTTCACATCCCATGAGAGAAATCCACACAAAATTCTGCAACTTTTGCTCGCCGGAAAACTGGGTTTTTGGCCGGAATCCATCGTCGCCGGCCACCTGAAAATTCCTTCCGGTCAAGGTAAATTCCGTCAGTCCACTGTTAGGACTAACGGTCAAACAGGTCAAAACCGTAAGTCAAACGTTAGTCAAAAGTCAAGTTAGAGGACGAGTTAGCTTCTTAGTCAGCTTCTTAGTCGGCTGAGTAGTCTGAGTTAGGTCGGATCGGCTTCTCGGACTCGTTCTGGATCAGTCATCGGACTCGTCTGGATCGGTCCCGTCGGCTACTGAGCCGACTCGCCGGAGCATAAAAATGGCCAGAGTTTCCTCTGATTTTACGACAATTCGCAAGCCAATTTCAGGCTGATTCTTCTCCCTGTGCAAATCCTAACATTTATCTAACATTTCATCCCACAACTCCACATGTTCAACAGCATCATCCCCTGTAATTTCCACAGCTTGTTTATTTTGTAATTCTGCTGACAACCCATTGTTCTTGTTCATCACCTGAATCAACAACAGACTTTAATATCTCCACAGCAACAGTAAACCCATGTTCTTCAATTCTGCTCAAATCTGTGTCTATTTCAAACCCTAACCAATTCTACCAAAACCCATTTGATCATCACAGAAGCTCGCGGCATCCACCATTCGCAGATTCAAACAACACCCATTCTCGATTCAAACAGCAGGACTTCAGATTCATCTCGTTCTTCACCTTAATTTTCCACCGAGAACCCTAACCTCTCTGATTCAATGGCAAGCAGTCAATAGCTGTTCGTCCTTCTTCAATTATACGGACCTTAATTTTCTTCTTCTTTCAGATGTTTCTCCTTCTCAGTTTCACAGCACCATTCTTCATTTCATTCATCCACTGAAACCCATCTTCGATTTTTTTGATTTCGAATTCTTCGATCTGCTTCAACTCCATCTCAAATCCTTCAACAGCAGCTGCTGTATTTTTCTGTCTTCTAGATTCAGAATAAAAGAGAGATATGGTCTCTCGATTTAGGGTGAAGCAAGTGGATGGTACACCCCACTGCAAAATACACCCACAACTTAGTGCTCCATAATAGTTGGTTACTTTGATAAGGGCTAGCCTATTAGCCTCCCCTTAACCACAGCTAGGATGTCTTTATAATTCTCCAAAACCGAGATGCCCCTTAACCTTGACTGGGATTCGTATAGTGTCCGCCCCTGAAATGACCTTTTTGCCCTTTTAGCTCAAATTAAACGATTTCTTATCCTTTTCCTCCGTGCGACTCCAGAGTACCTAATAACTCAAAAACACACGTAAAAATACATAATTTACTAGAAAAATAGCAAAGAAAGCATAACTACTAGATAGTAAATTAAGGTGTATTCTACACCTATCAAATTCCCCCACACTTAGACTTTGCTAGTCCTCGAGCAAATCAAACTAAAACTCACAACTTCAAAGCGTTCTAGCTTCCCAAGCATCCTAAGAGTTATGAAGACATAGAGTTTCTGCATGCTAGTAATAAGAAATTAGAAATACTAAAGAACATATTCTCATTCTTAAATGTTGAGTGAGAAATAACCACACCATAATGAGAGAACACGTGTTTGAGAAACGATCAATAAGCATTTCGCCTCGACTTCTACCTCACCAAAAGGATTTTATGATAATTGCACTCAAAAAGAAGGCTTTTTTTATGGGTCTCACATGTGTGCAGGTAGGAATGAAGAGAGAATTCACCGCAACACGTTGAATGGTGGGAAGGATAACTTCCCAAATTTTGAAAAACCCACATCTTTTAATCATTTTGAAAAACCATTTTTTCTAACGATCTCTAAGAAAGGAAATCAACCACTTATATTGAGGATGAGATTACTTACTTACCTTCACATCCGATTGCCAATTATGATAACACCACTCTCACGGAATCCAATAGAAACGTCTTCCGCTCCTTGTCTTCATCTTCTTGGTCTTCGGCTTCAACTATTGATGATAAAAACTTGAACTTCATAAATCCTTAACAATTTGTAACCTTTTTCCTTAACTCCTTGTCGCTTGAAACTTCCTTATAGATTTTCCTTCCCCACGGCTTATTCAATAACAAAACAATAATAGATATTTCTCTTGTCTCATATATATATTTTTATTTTTTTTTTTTTCTTTTTTTTTTTTTTCTTTTTTTTTTTTCTTTCTTTTTCTTTTTTATTTTTTTTTTTAGACAAGAGAAACACAATACAAATCAAAAAATAAAATAAACCAACCATGGCCGTGGAAAAGTACTTTACCGCTTGATTCTTCACAACTTGTATCGTCTTGAAATCATAAACTTCAATAATTCTCACCTTTTGCTTTTCTTCGCTTTTGTAAATAAGTTTTAATACTTGGATATAGAATTACCTCATTGTATTTTAAGTCTTCAACTTGTATGTAAAATCTGCTCATTGTATGTTGCTTTACTTGGATATGAAATTTGCTCTTTTTCTTGTTTCATTGTTGCTTACAAACCTTGAACCTTTTCAACTTTCCTTGTAGATTTTGATGTCGCTCCCTTGTTGTTGATGATGGTGTTTCTATGGACCCGTTGTTGTCGAGAGAGAATGGTGCTAACTGCAAATCGAACTACAAGAAGGTGGCTTTCATCTATAGACGTCACCCTCATGATTGACAAAGATTAGCACTCAAGAGATCAAAATAGTGCTAAAATTGGTGTGAAATTGGGTAGCTCACCATTCTACCCGGAATTAACGTACGGTGACACACACTCAAAAGAAGCTCTTTAGTAAAGGAAGAATTTTTGGTCGGTGCCTCTTGATATGAAAATGGGTAGTCTCCACTAATGATTGATCAGCAACTCTAATAACGCACTTCTCCCTGCACCAAATTTGCATCACCGGCATGATTAAATCCATTATTTAACACTCTAACAAGCAAGAAATCGAACGTAGTTCCCTAACACTTCCAAGTTCAATTATGTCGGTCAGAATTCTCTATGTAATCATACCTAGAAGTATGCTAGTGACTCTAAAATCTCTAAAAGTTGAAAGTTTTATGCAAAAAAATTTTTTTTTTTTTTTTTTTTATATGCAAAAATATATGCTTAGCCACTCCCCCACACTTAAACTTCACATTGTCCTCAATGTGTAAAACCGAAAGTTCTGAATTCTGACGTAACAGCAGATAAAACGCAAAAAATGTGCAAATTGGTAATGAATTTGGAAAAACTCCATTTCACAAAAGTTGTTCACCTACGTGTTTTCTACACAGTGTCAAAATTTCATAGTGTTCTGATAAACGGTCTGACAGTTATGGTCTCTGGACTGAACTACGCGCAATCTGAAATTTTCTGACGAAAAGGTATTCATCATAATTCTCTTCTAAGATAGATTATGGACTTAATGAAATTAAATATGGGGATGCAAATATGATATGAAAACAATAAAAAATAAATAAACAAAACAAAACAAAAATAAAAATAAAAATAAAAGCAAAAGGATAAGAGATACAAAACCGGTGGGTTGCCTCCCACTTAGCGCTTGTTTTAAAGTCGACGGCCCGACATGGCTCTTGTAAGATTCATTCCCCATATATTAGCAATCGGAAAATTTGGGGATCCTCCCATAGTACCTGTTTTGCAAACAATAGCTTCATACAAATATTAGCACAAGAAAATAATAGTAAAGTTATAGCTCGATAGAAATTTCCCCCACACTTATTCTTGTCCACACTCGGAATTGTATAAAGAACATAGAATTTGGGAACTTCCATGCATTCCTCTTGGCAAACCTGCATAGTGTTAGCATCAAGTGTTTCCAATGGTGGATATCGAGAAACAAAGTCATTCAAAAATACTTTTGAAGCACATACATTCAAACCAATAAGAGGTAAAGGAGAAGAATTAATATGCAAAGGGTTAGACAAACCTTGCACAATTTCTTGTATTACGGTATCCTCCTCATTCTTAAAAAATTCGAGTGAATTACTTACCTCTTGCATATCGTGGTCCTCTATCAAACTTTGCAACCATTCTTCATCATTTTCTACCTTAACCAAAGTCTCGGCATCATCATAATCATTAGCAAGTTCAATTGGGTCTTCCACAAATTCAATCAATTCGGTTTCATTATCGAGCATCACCTCTTCAACATCTTCATCATCGGAATCGGGCCATTCACTAAAGTGATTTTCATCGGTAAAAATTGTAAGATCTTCTTGTGAGGGTGTTACACCGTTTACAACAATAGGAAAGTCACACCCAATCTCCTCCTTTTGAATAGGCGAAGGATCGTTATTATGATCCGGAGTTGGAATAACTTCCTCATGGTTGCAACTTTCATACACTTTTGCGGACTCATAATTTTCCCTAAGGAATTTTTTCCAAGCACTAAATGCATCTTCCTCAAGCTCTACCTTTTGAATAGGTGATTGATCATTATTAAGATCAAGGCTCGAGTAATCTACACTAGCGTCATCAAAATTTTCCAAAGGTTGGTCCTTTTCAACACAATCATCTTCATTATCGGAATCACCATAATAAGAATCTTCATCGGTTTCATAACCTTTATCCCGACGTCGTTTAAGTTCCATATGAATGGTCTTACTAATTTCTGCGACAAGCTCTTCCGAGTCTCCATCATCTTCCAATTTGTATAACTTTTGTGCAAGTTTACGGACGTTAACACGCTTACCACCGTGTATAGAGTTTCTAGATTGTATATCCTTAAAAAGTGAAGGAAAAACACGATGAAGAGGAGTATATTCCCAACTCTCCGTCTGCACATTACTAGAAAACAATGTATTAGAAGCATAATTATCCGTCCATCCTTGTGATTGTCTACTTACATACCCGTCATAAGGTTGTTGATATGTATGAGAATATCCATAAGGTTCCGTAGGATTTTGATCATAGCCAAAAGATTGATTTTGATTGTATCCTAAGGATGGTTGGAAATTGCCATGATGTTGAGGTTGAAAATCGTATTGATTGTTGAAATATGCTTGCTCTTGTCCACCATACATGGAAAACCTAGACTAAAAACAATTCAAAAACTAAGTTAGATACGGTAAAGAATCCAACAAAGCAAAAATAAAGCAAAAAGTAAAAATAAAACAACTAAAATCATCCGATGCTCCCCGGCAACGGCGCCAAAATTTGTGTATGCGTGTCGTAACCACAACAAATTAATTAATACTTTACTACCTAATTAACAAGTAATATAGGGTAGTCAAGGTCGATCCCACGAGGAGCACGAGATTCTAGTTGTAAAATTGTCACACAAAGGGGGGTATTAAAAAGAATTTAAGAAAGTAAATAAAATAAACAAAGCAATTAAAAAGAAATCGATAAGAGAGAATAGATCAAGGAATCCTTCTTCGCTGCAAAACAATGATTAAAGTTATTTTCTTTTCCACTTCTTATTAGTCACAAATTATCACCAACCGTAGGTATAGCAGCTAGATCAGTGCTAACCCCAAAATCCCTTATATCACCGGATACGGAAGTTCTCGACTACCGGATTCTATTCACCAAACCACCTAGTAGTAGATCACTCAAGATGTAATTTAGTTAAACGCGTTAAGATTTATGAATTTATTAGGTTGATATTAGTAGTTAAACTCTTAGATCAAGGTCCACTTGCTAACGTTGAATCCACACACAATTGCTCCACGGAATCCCTCCGCAAGGTCTCGTGTTTGCTACTTATGTAAGAGTCGAGAAACGATTACTTATCCCCCAACTTTCACTAGCTTTAGATTAAATCGACAAATCAATTTAGTTGTACACCTAAACAATCTATCAATCAATCATGAATGTCTTTAAGATCACTCCTATTAGTAAAAACAAACGATAATCATATGAAAAACTTCAAAGTAGAATTGAAACAAAACTCAAAACATATTAAGAACTAGGAATTCATCCTCAATCAAATTAGTTACTCATATTAAGGAGTTCACACAAAGAGAAAAGTATTGTGTGTGTAAAAGTGTGCAAAAGTATTGTAAAAGATGTGTGTATCTAAGTGCATCTATATCTATGGAAGTGTGTAGAAAAGTTCTTCTCTATTTATAGGCTTCAATGTTCTCCATATCTTCTAAGGAATAGAATCCCTTTCCTTTTGTAGCTCAATTTCCAAATCCAAGCCTTTCTCAAATCTTTCATCTCCTCTTTCCAAATCCAAGCCGAATTCTTCATTCAATTCCAAGTCCAACTCTTCACATCCCATGAGAGAAATCCACACAAAATTTTGCAACTTTTGCTCGCCGGAAAACTGGGTTTTTTGCCGGGAAATAGGCTAATCCATCGTCGCGACCAACACCGAAAATTCCTCCGGTCAAGGTATATTCCGTCAGTCCACCGTTAGGACTAACGGTCAAAGAGGTCAACCTTAATAGTCAAAGGGTCAAACTTTTAGTCAAGAGTCAAGTTAGAGGACGAGTTAGCTTCTTAGTCAGCTTCTTAGTCGGCTGAGTAGTCTGAGTTAGGTCGGATCGGATTTTCGGACTCGTTCTGGATCAGTCATCGGACTCGTCTGGATCAGTCCAGTCGGCTACTGAGTCGACTCGCCGGAGCATAAAAATGGCCAGAGTTTCCTCTGATTTTACGACAATTCGCAAGCCAATTTCAGGCTGATTCTTCTCCCTGTGCAAATCCTAACATTTATCTAACATTTCATCCCACAACTCCACAGGTTCAACAGCATCATCCCCTGTAATTTCCACAGCTTGTTTATTTTGTAATTCTGCTGACAACCCATTGTTCTTGTTCATCACCTGAATCAACAACAGACTTTAATATCTCCACAAAGAATAAAAGAAACCCATGTTCTTCAATTCGCTCAAATCGTGTCTATTTCAAACCCTAACCGATTCTACCAAAACCCATTTGATCATCACGAAGCTCGCGGCATCCACCATTCGCAGATTCAAACAACACCCATTCTCGATTCAAACAAATAGGACTTGATTTATCTCGTTCTTCACCTTAATTTTCCACCGAGAACCCTAACCTCTCGATTCAATAGAGTTAGTCAATAGCTGTTCGTCCTTCTTCAATTATACGGACCTTAATTTTCTTCTTCTTTCACTGTTTCTCCTTCTCACAAAAGACCGTTCTTCATTTCATTCATCCACCTAAACCCATCTTCGATTTTTTTGATTTCGAATTCTTCGATCTCGCTTCAACTCCATCTCAAATCCTTCAACAAGAAATTCTTTGTATTTTTCTCTTCTAGATTCGAATAAAAGAGATATGGTCTCTCGATTTAGGGTGAAGCAAGTGGATGGTACACCCCACTGCAAAATACACCCACAACTTAGTGCTCCATAATAGTTGGTTACTTTGATAAGGGCTAGCCTATTAGCCTCCCCTTAACCACAGCTAGGCTGTCTTTATAATTCTCCAAAACCGAGATGCCCCTTAACCTTGACTGGGATTCGTATAGTGTCCGCCCCTGAAATGACCTTTTTGCCCTTTTAGCTCAAATTAAACGATTTCTTATCCTTTTCCTCCGTGCGACTCCAGAGTACCTAATAACTCAAAAACACACGTAAAAATACATAATTTACTAGAAAAATAGCAAAGAAAGCATAACTACTAGATAGTAAATTAAGGTGTATTCTACACCTATCAGGGAGACCTACAAAATGGTTACTTCATATGTCATAGTTTGACGTAGCATGTATCTCACCCAAATCAATCAAGGTCCAAGCAGTTGCAGACTTACTCGTTGCCTTTCCAGGGGAAGACATCACAATGCTGCATGAAGATATGCCGGGTGAGTTTCCAGAAATTTCAGTCATTAAAGAAAAAATCCGCTACTCCTAGCAATGATATTGGAGGAGCAGGCGTGGTGTTAGTATCCCCGTCCGGTGAAGTCTTCTCACACTCATTCAAACTAGATTTCCACTGCACTAACAATTCAGCAGAATACGAAGCTTTCTTGTTAGGGTTGTCCTTAGCTGCTTAAGCAATGCACTGAGATAAGAGGAGACTCAAAACTATTATTCGATCAAATGAATGGTGAAACTCTCTCAAAGAAGTAACGCTTGCCCGATTTTGTCGATGTAATAATCATCCATACTGGTCGTACTAATAATAGTCATGATGACTGTTTGACAACTCTTGCTTCCAAACTGCAATTTGAAGAATCCGAGAAGTCCATAATTGTGCAAATATGTTCTGTGTCATCCACCTAGCTCACTAAAGTTGAGGATGCTCAAGCAAGCGACTAGCGGGCACCTATCATTCATGAATTGAGCAGTTTCCTTATATAAGGGAAAATTAGCCTCAAGAGTTAAAAAAAAACTTTTTCTGCTACATGGGCATTATATTATCGCAACCTTGATAGATCTATGTCACGATACCTCAGAGATGAAGAAGCGAGCAAGCAACTCAAGCGCATACATGACGAAATATGCGGACATACGTTGGTAGTAACACTTTACTGGAGGCTCCGAAGGCTCGGGGTACTATTTTATCTCCATGGAGGCTCTGTCGAGAATATTGCAAGGATCTTGACCCGATTTTCAAACACCGTATCATAATTTAGAAGCTCTGACGATCCACCATACTAGGGACTGGAGAGAACCTTACATCAAATACCTTTGCGAAAATGATTTGCCATCATAGAAGAAAGAAGCAATCAAACTCACTCGAAGAGTAAAGATGTTTGTCTATCTCGAAGGAATCTTGTATCGCAAAAGCTTCGGTGGGAACTTGCTGAGATGCCTAGCCGAGCATGAAATCCCAACAATATTGAAAGAAATGCACGAAGGAGAGCATAAAGGAAAGAGGAAACTATTTCTCTAGGTTCATGAGAAATATTATTTGCCGACTATGGAAGGCGATGCAGCTACCTATGTTCAAAAATATCATCAATGTCAGATCCATGGTAATCTGATTCACACTCATTATATCCCATTACATTCTGTGAGCAGCCTATGGCCTTTCTACAACTGGGGACTGGATATCATCGGAAAAGTCAATCCAGCATCTTCGAAGAAACATGAATACATCATCACAGTAACTGAATATTTCACCAAATGGGTTGAAGCCATCCCTCTTCGAAGCACCACTAGAGTCACGATTGCATATTTCATCAAGGAATACATCATATGTATATTTGGCATTCCTAAACATCTCATCACAGATAACGGAACTCCTTTCGCCAACATACATGTGAAACAATTGCTCGAAGAATATGGTATCAAATAGAGTTTTCTCTATACCGTATTATCCCTAATGCAACAGACAAGCGGAAAGTACCAATAAGATTTTGATCCGTATTTTCAGTCGAACAGTTTATGATAATCCTCGAACATGGCATGAACAACTGCCTATGGATTTGTGGGCCTATCAAACCGCACCAAGAAGCTCAAATCGGAACTTCTCCATATTCCCTTGTTTATGGTGTTGATGCCATTCTCCCAGCCAAAATCAAGATTCCTTCAACAAGGATTGCAACGGCCAGTGGAGTACAATGGGACAAAGCTGAAGTGTCCAATTCAAGAATTGTCGAACTGGATGCTCGAGTCAAGAAGGGATAAAGTAGAGAAATATGTGGAGGCTTACAAACAAAGGATCTACAGAGCATACAACAAAATGGTAAGACCTCGAACATTCCAAGTAGGAAATTTGGTACTGAAAACATCAAAGCATATTCAACAAGACATGTCTTCTCCCAAGTTTTCTCCCAGGCATATTAAACAACTACTTTATTTTCGAAAATTAATTTCCATTCCTTCAAACAGCGTGCAAAATTCTCATTCGTTCAAAACTCAAAAAAGATTTCATTAATCTAACAAAGAGATTTCCTTCAATATCATGATCAATCGTCCTACTTTATTAAAAAAATAACCTAAACCTATACAAGCCAAACAACCTCAACCACTCATTCAGAACAAACCATCTAACAATGGGTAATTTCTGTCGAACACCATTTTGATCCTTTTTTGGAAATTTTCGGTTTTCACCCTCAAGTCTTGAATTGCCTGTCAACCCTTATTGACTCTAGCGCGAGAGATTTCTCATCTTCAATGATAGAAGTTGAAATATAAATCATATTAGCAGCAACAACTTCCCTATCAATTTTGATAATCTCAAGTTGACGACGGAGCCAACCTATGTTGAACCTCAAGGTCTCACAGTTCGAGATCATATCATCAAATCGATGAATATCTTTGTTCTTAATGTCGCTCAGATTCTTCTTGTTCATTTCATCTAGATGTGTCAAACAGGCCCTCCTGGCTAGGCCTAACATGGTTTTAGTCAGCCTAGCCTGGCCTGGGTGAAGCTTGTATAATAGACTGGCAAGGACGGCCTGGCCAGCTATGACTACAGCTAAGCCCAGCCTGAGCCTAGCCTGTTTTTATTGGGCCAAGCCGGACCAGGCCCAGGGTATCCTGTCTTCTCCGGGTATTTTTTCAATTTAATTTTAAGAAATTAAAAAGGCTAAGGGACTTGATATTTGAGACCCTTAGCTTAGTTAATAAACTCGAAACCAACTGTGCTACGATAATTTCTTGGTTTGTTGTGACCGTGAAATAAAGAGATTACATACAACTAGATAATTTCTTGGTTTGGTTTTACTTTGTTTGATTTTCGATTGGTTTTGGATAAGTGAGTGATTGAGAATTTTCTTTTGGATTTGATAAAAAAAAAATCTTTAAATAAAAGAAATTTGATAAATTACTGAATTCAAATACTGGATGCAAGTATTGCAAATGTTTTGGAGGAATTGGAAATACAGGTGAAAGAAAATCCTAAAATGCATTGGGCGTCTCGAGCATTTGTTCGTGCCTTGAGAAAATAACACCCCAAGAAGCTAAATGCCTCAGGTGTCAAAGGATTTGATCCAATTCTCATGCATTACTAGCATGCTAGTCTTTCCATCCATGTTGATCAGTTTGTAGTATCCACCAACCACAGACTTAGTGACCATAAAAAGGCCCTTCCCAGTTAGATTTTCTTGCAGAATGGAGATTGCGTTTAATTGCTTTAAGAACTAAATCCCCTTCATGAAATTTGTTAGGCCTGATCGTTCGTGCCCTGAAGTTCTTCTGCTGATTCGACATTTCTATGGTGATGGGGTTTCATGCTCGTGTGGTCGAAGCTTTCTGACTTTGTGGCACATATGGAAACTCATGCAAAGTTACAGGAGGATATCCGAGGTATTCTTTGCCATACTTATTAATTATCTCAGCAATAAAATTTTCGATGAGATGCTCAAACTTAAAGAGGCTCCACATTCAATCATTTAGTATAATATTGTTGAGGTGAGATTAACCACTCATAGCGTTTGGTGAGTGCTAGGTTATTAGAAAGATTGAGTCCCCGAACCAGGGTAGCATGTTTGAACATAATATGGATGCATGAGTGGAATTAAGATTTGCCTGAGTGCGAAACCTTTTGATGAAAACATGCACATTTTCTTTAGGTTTTTGCGTCAGTTCTATCAAGCCTTTGACTTCCTCCATGATAGGTGTAGAATACATCTAATTTACTATCTAAGAGTTTATGCTTTATTTGCTATTTTTTCTAGTAAATTCTGTATTTTACGCGTGTTTTTGAGCTATTAGGTACTCTGGAGTCGCACGGAAGAAAAGGAGAAGAAATCGTTCAATTTGAGCCAAAAGGGCATAATGGTCATTTTCCAGGCAAACACTATCGGGAGACGAGCCACGATTAAAGGGCAACTCTCTCGAAGAGTATTAAAGACAGACAAGTTGTGGTTAAGGGGCTTCCATCCGGGTATCCCTTATCATTCATGAGCAGGTGTAAATATCCTTGGGTATCCATTGAGCTGGGGTGTAACCATCCACCCAAGTTATCGAACCCTAAATCGAATGATTTACTCCTCTCATTCATCACATTTCTCTAATTTCTCTGAAATTGAGAAAACAACAGCAGTTGCTGCTGAAATTGAGAGATGGAGAATTAAAAGAGAAGAAGATCAGTAATGGAAATTGATGGTCGTTCTTGGAGATAATCAAGGGTTTGCTGGGAGATGATTATGACTGTTGCGGTACAGAGAGGAATAATAAGTTAGGGTTTTGATGAATCAGTCAGAAAGATGGTGATGATGATGTTGAATGGAGAGATGGGTTCAGCAGGGGAGGAGCTATGTTGTGTTCATGGAGGAAATTGGTGGTGTTCTTGAGCAGCAGAGATGGGGTTTTGGTGGTAATTGGTGGATTTATGAATCTGAGGTCAAACTCAGGGATTGATACTGGAATGGGGGTTCTTGAGAATTAGGGTTCTTAGCTCTGAATTGTTTGATGCTGGTGATTTGAAGCTTCTAGCCAGTAGAAAGGGGTCTTGGTTGAATGCTGCATATAACTGAAGCTAGCTGTGATAGAGTTGGAGAAGCACAATTGAGCTACAGCTGTGGTTTGAGGCAGTGGAAAGGAGATGGTGAAGGAATAATTACAGGGAAGGAGTGGCTTGAGATAATGGTGGTGTGGCTTATGCAATGCAGAGCAACTGTTGAAGGTGCAATGAGTTTAAGTTGGGTCTTGTTGTGAAGCACTGGAATTGCAGCTGAACCACAGGGATGATTGTTGTGTGAGCTAATGGGTTCAAGGATGATTTGTGTGGATTCAGGAGGGTGGTCTGCATTGCTAATGTTGCAGGAAAGCATGAAAGAAATATTGAACTGTGAATACTTCACAGTTTAGATGAAAGTGAGGATACAGGTTATGCATTTCAAATAAAGGAGTAGAGCTGGAGATTTTCAAACTTGTGGTGCTGCAGTTGAGAGAAGCTGCATTGCAGGTGGTGGTGGCTTGTAGTTGTTTCCACTAAGAGGTTTAAGCTACAGGATTGAGGAGCTGCAGATTAGTGTTGGCGCAACACGGAAATGGCTAGGCTGTTATGGAGTTGCAAGGGACTGAATTGGTTTTGTGCTGCAAGATATGAATAGAGGTTTATGAACTGGTGGTGGTGCTGTGATGATTCCAGGAAATGAATTGTTAAGATGGTTTAGGGTTGGTAAGAATGGAAGTTGCAGCATTGGTTGAGGGTTTGATCAGCTGGAGGTTGTAAGTCTGAATTTGAAGCAGAGAATGAAACTGGTGTTAAGATGCAGCAAGGAAAGAAACCAGGAATGGAGTATGGGAACTGATTTAGTCTCAGGTGGAATATGGAGCAGTTGGGAATTGCAGTGTGTTGAACCGATGAACTGAGTGCAGCTATGAAGGGGATTGCTAATGGTGTTGTGTACTGCAGGGAAATGATGGCATTACAAGATGGGTATGCAGCTGACTAAGCTGTGTTGCAGAGTATGGCTTGAATTAATGGTAGCTCAAGGTGAAGGTCATTGCAGGTGCAGGCTAGTAAAGGACACAGCATGGGTGTTGTGCTGCGGTCTGCCGTTGTTCTAAGCATTAGGTGGTTGGCCTTGAAGAGCTGGTAAATGTGTGGGCTACATAGAAGGTGGTTAAGATGACACAAAAATGGGTTTTGGAATTCAGGGTTGGTGTTGTTAATCTGTTGAGGCATTTGAAGATACTTGGTGAATGTCTGTGCAAGGTACTGATGCTGTAATGGTGAGAGGGAATTGAAGTGAGTAAAGGAGAGTGCTGGTGGAATTGGACAAGGATGTACAGCCATGATGGCTGGATGGCATAGAAGGCACGGCCATCTTGGCCGTGCATAGCACTTGGCAGGAGTAAGATACCCAACCAAGACCAGTCAGCTGAGTTAGCTCGCTGACTGGGTTCTGACTCAGTGATCCTCTTTGACCTAGTCAACTAACGGATCGACTGACGGTTTGACTTATTTGACCGTTAGTCTTAACGGTTGACCAACGGAATATTCCGTCGAATATTCTCCCGACGACAGAATTTCAGGTGAACGGCGGCAACATTCCGGTGCCGGATTCCGGCCAAAAACACAGTTTTCCGGTGAGCAAAAATGCAGAATTTTGGATGGACTTCTCTCATGTGTGTGAAGACTTAGAAGTGGGAATTGGATGAAAACTTGGAAGTTTTGGAGAATTGGACTAGAATTTGGAATATGGCTCAATTTGGGAAAGTGGTGTTCTTATGGAATGAGGAATCTTTTCCTACAAAGACATGGAGAGTATTGAAGCCTATAAATAGAGGAGTTCTCTACAACTTTTTACACACATCTACTTTGGAGAAGGAGTTAAAGTGCACAAGGATTGGAGGAAGGAGCAACCATCATCTTTGCAATAAGTTTTTCTTTCTTCCTTAATTATTATTATTATTGTGTGAACTCCAAATTATGAGTAGCTAATTTTCTTATTGATTGAGGATGAATTCCTAGTTCTTAATATTTGATTTGAGTTTTGTTTCAATACTACTTTGAAGTTTTTCATATGATTATCGATTGTTTTTACTAATATTAATGTTTATGATTGATTGATAGGTTGTTTAGAGTGCACGCTAAATTGATTTGTTAGTCTAATCTAAAGCTAGTGTAAGTTAGGGGATAAGTAATCGTTTCTTGACTTTTCACATAAGTAGCAAACACAAGACCTTGCGGAGGGATTCCGTGGAGAAATTGTGTGTAAAAACAACGTTAGCAAGTGGACCTTGATCTAAGAGTTTAACTACTAATATCAACCTAATAAATTCATGAATCTTAATGCGTTTAACTAAATTACATCTTGGGTGATCTACTACTAGGTGGTTTGGTGAATAGAATCTGGTAGGCGAGAACTTCCGTATCCGGTGAAATAAGGGATTTTGGGGTTAGCACTGATCTAGCTGCTATACCTACGGTTGGTGATAATCTATGACTAATAAGAAGTGGAAAAGAACATAACTTTAATCATTGTTTTGCAGCGAAGAAGGATTCCTTGATCTATTCTCTCTCATTGATTTCTACTTACACTTTTAATTACTTTGTTTAATTCTTTTGCTTTATAAATTTTACAACCAATACCCCCCTTTTTGTGACAATTATACAACTAGAATCTCTTGCTCCTCGTGGGATCGACCTTGACTACCCTATATTACTCTTTAATTAGGTAGTAAAGTATTAATTAATTTGTTGTGGTAACGACACGCGTACACTCCACATGCTCGAATGATGGAGTATCCTCTATTTCTTCTGAATAAAAGTTTTCTTCAACAGAGAAATATCCGATTGAAAATGTTGGAGTTACTTTTTAAGCATGAATCCATGTTCGTCCAAGGATCATATCATATCATGGGTCTTCCCTCATTATGTGAAATTTGGTTTCTGCCCAGGTTGAACCAGTTTTTATCTTGAGAATGATGTAACCATACGCATCCCTGGAGACTCCTTCATGATCTCTGACTGAAACAGGAGCATGAGTGGCTTCTTGTCGAGTGATGTCTACAGCTCTTAGAGTTTTCAAAGGGATGATATTGACAGCAGTGCCAACATCGACCAACGCTCGCTCGAATTCATTTCCTTTGAGATTAACTGTGGTGATCAGTCCATAGTCATACATCTCATTGTCAGTGACTGGAGGTTCATGGAGTGTTTCTAGAATGGATAGTCATTTCTCGAACACTATATGGTTCAAAGCCGCAAACATGTCCATCATTTGAGCCTTTGATAGATAAAGCAATTCGCTAATATGCTAGATCAATGACTGGACTGCTTCTTTGACTGGTTGTTCAGAGAGTGTGAAGGTTCTGATTGGGAGAGGATTATTGTATACTCTTCAGTCCCCAGTTCTCCTGAATGGACATTTTCTTTGAATATGCGTTTCAAATTCTGCAATCACTTGTTGGATGACTGACATACCTATGTAATCGGTAGTAACGCGGATTCTCCATTTCAATCCAGTGCAACTCCTAACCCGCACTGTCTTGTAATAATCTCCATATCCATTACCAGCTGCAATGCCATTACATGAACTGCAGCTTCAATCATTCACTAAAACATAACCACCACTGCAATTCCATCTCAAAATAGCACATACTAACTGCAACGTCGTTGATCACCGGAATCCAACTCAAACCATCAGTAGAAGCAACACCACCACTATCTTCTCATTCCAACACCAGTTGCCACCTTATTATTTGCAGTTGCAGCTACACCAGAAACTCAACAGTATCAAAACTACCTCAACATGTAGTTTCATACTTCATCTCAGCTGTGTATCGAACTTTTTTCACCATTTTGCAGCTGCACCTGCACCTGCCTTAACAACAACAACATCATAGTTCCACTTGCTCTCCCAGCTACAGCAACATCAATGGCACAACGAGGCTATCACTGCCAAGCTCCCCCTACAATATCACTCCCTGCATAGTTTTGGATCCTAACATACATCTACTGAGATTTAGCATTCAAGTTATTCAATTGCAGCAACACTTCAAACCATTCTCATCAGGACAAGCAACAATCAACCTTCTTCCCTGTAACCAACTCTGCCTGAGAACACCACACAATCTTAATTTCAACTCAAAACCTCATTATCTATAGCTCCATGTTATAGACTTGAATCCACTGCAACCACATACATCCCACTTCAGCACAACCATTGCCCCTGCCATGACTCCTTGTTGCTGTAAAAACCATATCAACACTCTTGAGCCACTTTTGTGAAATCAAAAACCACCACTGACACCACTGCAGCACCACCTTCATTCCTTGATTTTAGTCTCATCAAACCCTACACAAATTCGAACCAATACATTTCCAACTTCCGATTCGAGTCAAACCCAAATTTCAATTACTTCTCAGCTTCAGATCCATGTCATTAATCTTCAGAAACCCATCTAATGATCCTTTTCAATTTCGAAGCAACACCATCCTCTGAGAACAACCACAACAACAACTACCTCTGTCTTCTTCTCTAATCAAATTCATCCAAAACCCTTTATTTCTTCTTCCGCAATTCGAGCACACATCCTTTCAAATCACCAATTTCTTCACTGGTTCTTCGTCAATTTCTCTTTTCTTTTCTCTGGTACATCAGCCACTTCTCTGAATTTTAGGTACAAAAATGATTGAGTGATGATTTCTCTCAAATTTAGGGTTGTGTAGGAAATAGGGATTCATATTGACACCCCACTTTAGTGGTTAAGGGATAACCAACTCACACATGGCCTGTCGGTCCTAGATAACCGACAACCCATTCGCTTCTTGCTAAAATGTCAGTTATGGCAAACAGATGGTTCATTCTCCACCTACTCCTTGCGAAACCTAGTCTGCTCCAAGTATGACTCGCTTGTGAATCAACCTTCTTGGCCTTTACGCTCCAAATGGAAGTTTTCTCCTTCTTTTGCTCATAGTGACTCCAGTGCACCTAATAACTCAAAACTAAACATAAAAGATGCAATTCACAAGGATAAAAGCAAAGAAAGCATAAATACTAGATATAAAATTAGGTGTTTTACAACACCTATCAAATTCCCCCACACTTAGACTTTGCTAGTCCTCGAGCAAATAAAACAAAACTAAACTACAACAACTCCTTCTCGTCGAGATTATGGTTAATTTTAGTGAATGTAACAAGCCTTTAAACCCCTAGGTGTCCCTAGTGGACGAGTTATTGTCTCGTGAAGGTTTACAAGAGGTCTACCTATAAAACCTATATTTCCAACTTACTAGTTCTCCGAAATGATAACATCCAACGCGCTACGAAGATATAGAAATTATGCACAATAGCCATAAGAAGTTAGACACATAAATGAACACAATCTCATCCTAAAAAGTTGAGAGCGAAATAACCATCCCTTATCGAAAGAAATTCGGGTTCGGAGTGATCAAAAGTCTCGACTCTGCCTCAAAAGAAAGGGTTTTATGAAATTGCTCTCAATAATAAACAACTTTTTATGGGTCACACATGTGTCCAGGTAAGAATGAAGAGAGAATCCTGCGACACATTGAATGGTAGGAAGACAAAAACCCTCCGAATTATATTTTGAAAACCCACATCTTTTATAATTTTGAAAACCTTTTGTAAGTACTGAATATCGCAAGATAATAGTTCACGAGTATCGGGAGAAAAGAGTTATAAAATGTTACGATGATAGAAGAAGCGCAGAGAAGTATGAAGCTTTGCGAGGATGAAATAATTTTGCGAGTATAAGTTGCGATGCTTCGTAACTCATGTACAGCTGTATAAAGTTTTACTATAAATAGGAGTTCAAAGGTAAAATTCGGGGCTTCTTTTAGTGAGTGTTAGAAAATATTTTAGGAAAGAGAATAGAGAAAGTTGTAACTATTCTAATTCCATTTAGAGATTTCTTTGTGATCATTTGAGAACATTAATAAGAAAATTGTTATTCATCATCAAGAACTTCTTGAGTTTTTACTAATTCTATTGAGGGTGTAGTTGTAGGTTATTCTATTGAGGGTGTAGTTGGCGCTAGAAACAGGGATTGAAAGAATTCCTGTACCAGAAAAATGACAAGAAGAAGAAACACATCAGAACCATTAACTGAAATAAGGAGAAGTGTAAGATTAGCAGGAGGAGAAGCAAATATAACAGGAGAGCCTAGTAGAAGAAGGAGTAATCGAAGAAATCAAGCTCAACAAGTAGAAGATCATGATCAAGTAAGTATACACACTTGGAGAACTAATACACCAGAAGAAGAAGATAGAGAACCACAAATCAGAGAAAATGGAAGGTTGATGGGAGGAACAATTCTTGAAAGAGAAAGGGAGATGCTAGAAACATTGAGACAAGGAATCCAAAAAGAACGAATGATCGAAGCTGAAGAACGTGCCAAACTGACAAGACAAAATCAAGAATTGAGAATGGAAAATGAGATGTTACAAAGGAGGAAATCTCAAAGTGTTGCAAGATCAAATGTTAGAATAGAAAGAGAAGGACAAAATTCACCGATAATCAATAATGAAAATGATATGCAAGAACAAACGCAGAATCAAGGTGATAGAAATCAAGAAAATCGTTTCATTCTAATACCAAACCGCGAACAAAATATGGAGAATTTACGAACAAGACCAAATCATAAAGAAAACAATCAGAATCGAGAGGAAGAACAACAACTTATGGAAGAAACTGAGAGAAAACAAGCAATACATCAAAATAATCACGAGAATGGAGTAAGAAGACATGAAGAAGTTCGTAACAAACAAAATGTTGAATATGAAAGAATTAAGAGAAGAATTGTAAATCAACAAACAGAAGTGGAAAGGAATGAACCAAATTCTCGAATCAGAGTACAAGTAAATCAAGAAGAAATAAATCACAAAAGAGGGAGAAATGAAGAAGAAGAAATTCCTGATATTCGCATGAGAAGAATGAGAAGAATAGAAAGGGAAGAACAAGAATTCCAAGATGCTTTACAACTGAACAATTATGATAATTTGGAAAGAAGATATTTGCAGAATTATGCGAATGAAAACATTAATGAAGAATATGATAGAATGCGAAGGATCGCAGGGGAGGAGGCGCAAGAACGTAGAAGAAGAGAAGCTGCATTAAAAAGACCAATGGATGAGAATTCTGAGGCAAATGCACGAATCTTTCAAGAATTAGCAGAAATGAGAGGGATGATAAACAATAGAAGAGGAGGAGATAAGAGGCAATTAGATGAAGCAATAGAAGAAGCTGCGAGGACCCCATTTGCTAGAGAAGTACAGTTGGGAGGAATTCCACCAAAATGTAACTTGCCCACACTTACCAGTATTTTTGATGGGACTTCATGTGCTATTCAGCACATTAAAGCATACATAAGATGCATGTTACAATGGGAGAATCACGATGCTGTGTTATGCAAGTACTTCGCATCAAGTTTAACAGGGGAATCTCTAAAGTGGTTCGAAGGACTCCCTAAGAACACTATTACGTCATTTAATCATTTGCAAGCAGTTTTTCTTGGAGCATATATCACAAATCACTCTTCACGGCTTGGTATTGAAGATGTATTTGGTTTAAAACAAAGAATGGGTGAAAGTTTGAAGCATTTGGTAAGACGATGGAAGACTATGTGCAGTGATATGGCAGGGCGTGTAGATGAGAGATACTTGATTCTGTCCTTCATAAATGCGATGTTCGCAACTGAACAATTATATGTTCAAATCTTCAGAAGAAAGAATTCCATAATGATGACAAAATTACGAGAATTGCAAGAAGAATACATTACACTAGAAGAAAAGCAAAACAATATGGAGTCATATCCAGTAACAAACACTAACAATCAAGAGGGAGGAGCAAATTTACTTCCCAAAATAATCAATGTAGTAGCAGGTACTTCACAAACATCCTCACAAACTTCTTCGCAAATTTCAGAAGAGAAGAAAATCAATGATAGCCAGCCAAAGATGGTAGCAATGGGCAGTAGAGATCAAGAAGAATATGATAGAGAGAAGAATTTCTATAATCGGATAGGAAATAACCAAATTCCAAGATTAGATCAACAACAAGAAAATTATGGTGGACAAAGGCAAAATTATTTTGGACAAGGAAACCAGAGACAAAATTATAACAACGGTCAAGGAGGTCAAAGAATGGTAAGAGAAGAGATAAAATTGCCACCTTTGAATACAAGTATAGAAAAGATATGGCAAGCAATTATCCTGGTAGAGAATGTACCAACTCCATGGAATATGGGAAAGGAACCACCAATGGGTCCAAGAAGTCATGAATTTTGTTCATATCATCATTTTCATGGACATTCTACAAATAATTGCCATAATATCAAGAGGATAATTTTACGAATGATTGATCAAGGAAAACTAAATCAATTTTTACTTAAGCAGACACAGTCGCAACAATTACCACAGGCTCCAGCCATAACTCGCAGGGAGAACACAACAAAAGAAAAGGGAGAAGAAATCCTACATATAGAAGTGGGGTCAAAAGCAAGGAATGTTTTCTGTAATTCCATTGTTCATTCATATAAAACCATAGAGGATTTTCATGATAATGTGTTAAGTAGGGTATATGCGAGGGATGGTGAAGGAAAGGAAGTAATGAACATCGCAAAGATTTCACGACTTGAAGATTGGCAGAAACGTGAAATTTCTTTTGAAGCCACTGAAATTCCAGAAGGTTGTGAAGTACATGATAATCCATTGGTGGTAAGACTGGAAATCTACATGAATATGGAGGAGAACGAAGATGATATGGAGGAAGAGTCAATTGGTCTTAATAGGATTTTGATTGATACGGGAAGTTCTGTCAATATCCTCTTCTATTCTGCTTACAAAACTATGGGGGGAAAAGATGCAGATTTAATACCTTCTACTTACAGAATTTATGGTTTTAATGGAACTGCCAACAAGCCCAAAGGAGAAGTGAGCATGCGAATTCCATTAAGTGGAATGCGAACTGAATTCTGTTTTGTGTTGTTGATGTTGAATCACCATATAATGCTTTGATAGGAAGGCCATGGCTTCACGGAATTCTAGGCGTAGCTTCTACTCTACATCAGTGCATAAAATTCCCTCATATGAAGGGTATTGGAATTATCAAGGGTGATTGGGCTGAGGGAAAGAAATGTTACGATACAGAAGTAGAAGTTTGCGAAGGAAAAATTGCTGAGAAGGAAAATTGGAGAAAAAGAGCAAAGGTTGTGAAAAGAAGTGAAAATTTAATGGCAGAAGATTAAGGAAAAAGAGAATAAAGTTACGATGATAATAATACAAGAAATTTACGATGATAATAAGGGATTGTGATTTGCGAGGAAAAAAGAAGGTTATCAGTATGTTTGCTCGTGAAAATGAGGTATGTGGCAAAACAAAAAATTTATTTCATGATAAAATTTTACGAATATTGTTTGCTCGCAGGAAATTGGGAAAAAGTTACAAATTTTCAAAATTTATATTCCGACTAAAATTTCATTAATTTGCGAATAAAAGACCGCAATCTGTGATCAGCCTCCAAAAAAGAAAGAGAGCCGCAGAAAATTTTATACAGGCAAACCTTTGTGGCGTACACCCTAGTTCGCGAAGCTATAATTCGTAAGAGGCAAAGTCCTAAAGTACGTCATTTAAGGGGGTACCTATAACGTGGCTAAGGGTAACCGGAACACCACCAAGGGCCCTTAGTACATGGTAAAAATTTTGGGGTACAACCCAATAATGGGGTACCTATCCGGGTTAGACACCTTGGATTCTCACCTAATCTAACGACATTACGCAATATAAAATGTGGTGTAAGAAGATTTAGGTTGGGCGACTAAGGCATACTGTCTTTCCCAAGAAGTGCAGAAAACGATCAAGGCGCCGAGGTACACGGTTGAGTCAAGAGTGCCGGGTGAGGTTGAACCACATCTGCCATTTTTGACAAGTCTTGGCAAATGATGCACTTGGCCCAAAGATACCCCATAGGGTGCAACCTCGTAACTATAAGCCCTATAGGCAAAAAGGATAAGAGGTTGCGATCAAAAGCTGGTTGTTGGCAGAACCGGATGGGAAGAGCTAACCTTGTATGGTCAATGTACGCTTCCTTGAAGGGGCAATCAGGGGGAAGATAAAGGGCAGCACCCTCTATTAGGGAGCTGATAAGTGCTATAAGACGCAAATGTCACGAGGCTTCTTGTTTGCGAAAACATAAAGGCTTGTCATATTTGTGCGACAAATGAAGTTCTGCGAGCCTTCTAAAAAAAAAAAAAAAAGGGGGGAAGAAAGAATAAAGAACTCGCAGAACATAATAAAGTTAAGATGAGATCAATGGGTCGCTACATGAAAGTGTATGTCATGGGGCTTTATGTTCGCAAGAATATTTAGGCCTGTCATATTGTCGCAACAATTCCTGAAGAGGCTAAAATACTATACAAAGAAGTTAAGATGAGATCAATGGGTTTTTGCATGAAAGTGTAAGAACGTCCTGCAATTTCATCGCAAGACGATAATGTCACGAGGTTGTATGTTCGCAAGAATGTTCAGACTTGTCATATTATCGCAAATAATTAATACAAAAGAGGTGGCAAAATAAGACCTTTACTTAGGAAGGCATGATAAGACCACAGAAATTAATGAAATTTATTGCATCAATATCACTGAAGAAATTATACAAGAATATACATTATGAAGATCTGAAAAGAAGACAACTTTGTCAATATCATTGAAGAAATTTTACAAGAATATACATCAAGATATTTTGAAGAGAAGATAGCTCTGGAAATATCATTGAAGAATTTTACGAGAAGTCCTATCAAAAAAGAACAACATCATTGAAGAATTTTAATGAAGATTTAACAAAAGATGCGATTTTGATAACAATCAAATACAAATAAGTTCATATTCGTAAAAGTTTACGAGAATTACATACTTCTTATACTTCTCCATATATTGAATATTTCCCCAAAAAGTTTAATACTTCTTATAATTCTTCAAGAATATCTCATATTTATTATACTTCTTCAACGGATATTTAATTTTGCTAAGGTTAAGTGCTTATTATACTTTTTCATACAATGAGTAATAATTTTTATACTTCTTCGTATATTGGGCAATTCTTTATAAATTGAATGCTTCTAATACTTCTTATACTTCTTAAGGGTATTTCATATTTGGTATACTTCATATTTTCTATACTTCAAGGGGAGATTTATTATTTACTTCGCAACATTCCGTAGAAAGTAAAAGGCTTATATTTCTTATACTTTGAAGGGAAGATTTCTTATTTATAATCACAATAAGAAGAAAATTCGTAAGATAAATTCAGAAGGATATTCTAATACTTCCAGTGGTAGTTGATCATTTGAAAGAGAAACAATAAGGGAAAGGGAATATTAAGCTAAGTCTTTAAGATATATTATTTCTCTCCATATGATCAAGTTATGCGAATAAGGGAAATAAACATCAAAGAAAGATTAATTCAAATTAAGCTTTGGAAAATAAATTGTTGGATTGATTGAAAGCATAATCAAGAAGAAAGTGTTGTATGGAAAAGTTACAGAACAGATATACAAAAAAGAATGAAGTTATTCTTCAGGCGATTTGTTCCCATCAAAATGATCTTCTTCTTCAACTTCACTATCATCTTCAGCTTCACTTTCAGAAATTTCCAGATATGGAGTATCTTGAGAATTTCTTCGAAAAGGAGCGTATGATACTTCTTGAGAGGAATTTCATTATCTTCGCAAATCTTGCGAGTCATCTTAGCTCGAAAATGCTTGACATATAAACTATGGTTATGCTGGGAAATTAGAAGCTGAGATCTCAAGTCAGAAATTTTCTTATTACAATTAGCAAGGAGAGTTTCCAGATTATTATCTATCTTCGCAAGATTTTCTGCAACAAGAAAAGAAATTAAGGAATTGGTTAGCAAATTATGAAGGAAAAGTAACTAAAATAATTATCATCGCAAAGAATTTACCTTCTAGTTGCTTCTTATCATCACGAAGAGAAGAAATTTCAAGCTTTAATTGATTATTCTCCTCAAGAAGAGAAGAATTATCAGTTGTGATGCTCGCAGATTGTGATTTATCTTCATGACGAGATATTAACTCTGCGTTATCAATATTTAAATCTTCTATTTTCTGACGGAGACTTGAATTTTCAACCTCCAATTTCTTACAACGATTTAAAGTTTTCTTCTCAGCAATAGAATGACGTCTTTCCCAATCAGAAGCAGCTGCACAACTAACTATTCCAACCTAAACAAGAAAAAATGGGTTAGAAATCGATAAAATAAGGAAATAAACAAGGAATAGAGAAGAAACTTTCCATGCTGCCTAAAGCATATAATGAAGCAGGAGAGACGAATCTTGAAATTCCTTTGAGGGAATTATTGTCAATAACAGTAGGAACTTTACAAGCCTTCGCAATAAGTTTGCGAGCATTCGCTGTAGGAGAATTTCCTAATCCACGAGAAGAATGGAGGAAAGCCTCAGAAATGCTAACCATTGCTGAGGCAAAAGTTTCTGGGATACTATAATATTCATTCCCACCTTCATCAACATCATCATCATCTCCTTTGTCAGAAAGGGTATCAGAATTAGAACTAAAGTCTT
The DNA here is from genome assembly GCA_023529315.1 of Papaver bracteatum. Taxonomy (NCBI): domain Eukaryota; kingdom Viridiplantae; phylum Streptophyta; class Magnoliopsida; order Ranunculales; family Papaveraceae; genus Papaver; species Papaver bracteatum. Next base: position 52,746 of record JAJJWX010001459.1, on the reverse strand, counting down.
TTTCAGAAAATTTATTATCTTCATCACCAAGATCTTCCTCAATATCCTTATTATAGGAAATTACATTGGAATGGGATTTGGTTGAGAGTATCTTCTTTTTCTTTCTCTCGTAAACAATATCTTGGAGTATTCTTTTTCCTTTGCGAAGAGCATCATCTTGACTATCAGAAGCTTGAGAAACCTTCGCAGAACGAAGAGTTTGTTGCCTCGCGGTAAGTCTTTTAGAAGAAGTGGAACTTTTATTTTCACTCGCAGCAATCTCAGGAAGAAGTGGAACCTGTAAATTCAAATAAGGATAAGAAACAGAGGCAACAATATATTGTTTATAAAAATACAAGAGTGTTTCTTACCTCATTTGAAATTAAAGGTAACAAAAAGATAAGGAAGTGGAAATACATACATTTCTAAAAACCCAAGGTTGATAATAGCGGTTACGAAGATTCGCAGGAAGTTCTACTATCCCAGTAATATAAGAACCTGATAACATTAAAGGGTACTTATACCAATCTTCATCATTAGAACGACGAGGTGTCTTATTATTTCCTGAAGCATAATCAATATCGTGCATGAGAAGATCATCTGCTGTGATATTAGCTTTACGATGAAGACGAACACCCCAACGATTATCTTCTTTCCTCGCAGGAATTAGCGTGTAATTTTTGAAGAAACCCTCAACTGTATAATTCGCAGCAACAATTTCTATATTCTCAAACCCAGGTTTTCTAAGATCAGTTGAATATAAAGATTTCCCAAAAGCAGCACGATTTGCGAATTCAACTAAGAGGCGAATGCAATCACCAGTCAATTGATAAATGGCACAAGAAAAATTGGGGTGGGAAATAATTTCGTAGAATAAAGGAAAGTTAACATCATAAAGAGGAAGAGGAAGACCTGCGAGGATTTGACCTCGTGAGATTAAAACTTTCTGATCATCCCAAACATAGTTGGTAAAGAGCTTCACACAGAGAGAAGACTTATTATCATAACCTTCAATCTCAGAAAGAATAAGATCTCTATCAGCAAGATCCGCATTAAGTTGTTCAATAGTTTTCTTCTTTGGTGCCATTGAATATAAGAGGGAAAATAGGAAAGATAGAAGAGGTTGCAAAGGCAGAAGCGGTAAAGAAGATGAGTAAGAGAATAAGAAACAAAAACAAAGGATAATATTTATAAGAGAGTTTGATGAAGATAAAAATTCATTAATACGAGTAAGCGTGAACGGTTGAAAAGAACGGTTACGAAGAAACGTGTCAGAAAGATAAGGGAAAAGTAAAAAGATGTGTTGCGAGTCTGAAGGGTGGTAATAACTACACTAAATTTGCGAGAGTAGGGATTCTCATGACATTTCTTCTTCAAAGAATTGACATGAGAAGAGGCAAGATGTAAGTACTGAATATCGCAAGATAATAGTTCACGAGTATCGGGAGAAAAGAGTTATAAAATGTTACGATGATAGAAGAAGCGGAGAGAAGTATGAAGCTTTGCGAGGATGAAATAATTTTGCGAGTATAAGTTGCGATGCTTCGTAACTCATGTACAGCTGTATAAAGTTTTACTATAAATAGGAGTTCAAAGGTAAAATACGGGGATTCTTTTAGTGAGTGTTAGAAAATATTTTAGGAAAGAGAATAGAGAAAGTTGTAACTATTCTAATTCCATTTAGAGATTTCTTTGTGATCATTTGAGAACATTAATAAGAAAATTGTTATTCATCATCAAGAACTTCTTGAGTTTTTACTAATTCTATTGAGGGTGTAGTTGTAGGTTATTCTGCAACTACACCTTTTTTTTCTGACGATCTCTAAGAAAGGAAATCAACCACTTAACGAAGGTGGGGAATATGTTTACTTACCTCGTTATCCGTTCGGCATGCAGTTAGCACCACTCTCACAGCATCCATAGAAATGTCTTCGGTCTTCAATCCTTGTCTTCATATTCGTCTTCGGTCTTCAACTTTCAATGATAACTCTTGAACTTTGTAGAATCTTGACAATGTAACTCTTTCCTCTAATTCTTGTTGCTTGAAACTTCACTATAGATATTTCTTCTTCCATTGGCTTTATTAAATAAATACAAAACTAAAAATGAATTAAACAAACCAAAATATGATGCAATGAATTTTTTTTTTTTTTTTTTTTTTTTGCAAGATAAATAAAGTAGATACAAAATGAAAACAAACAAAAAATTAAAACAAATGATGAACCTAATGAACTTTTCTCTTGTCTCTTTTTCTTCTTTTTATTTTATTTAATAAGGGAACTAGCATAATGATAACCATGTCCCTTTTTTCTTAGACAAGAGAAACTAAAACAAATACAAATAAAGATAAAATAAAAATGCAAGTACAAAGGCCACGGTGTAAGTACTTTACCGCTTGATTCTTCACAAATTGTATGTCTCAATATCATAAACTTCTTGAATTCGCATCTTGATAATCTTCGCTCTTGTACATAAGTCTTCAACTTGTAAAAAATTTGCTCCTTGTCTTGTTGCTTTACTTGGATCTGAAATCTGCTCATTTCTGTATAGTTTCTTGTAAACCCTGAACGTCTTCAACTTTCCTTCGAATTTGTGATGCTCCTCTTGTTGATGATGATGGTGTTTCTATGGACCTGTTGGTGTAGAGAGAGATAAAGTGGATGGTGCTAACTGTGAACAAGATTACAAGTGGTATGTAAGTTAGCAATTCGATGTCACCATCATGATTCACAAAATAGCACTCAAGAGATCAAAGTAGTGCTTCTATTGGTGGGAGGTTGGGTAGCTCACCATTCTACCCGGAGTTTATGTACGGTGACACACACTCTAAAAGCACATATTTAGACAGGCACAAAAATTGAAAGTCGGTGCCTCTCATGATGTAACATGGGTAGTCTCCACTATAGGGGACCACAACTCTAATACCGAATTTAGTTTGCACCTCATTTGCCACTGGCATGGTTAAATCCAAATTTAACTCTCATACAAGTAAGAAACCTGATCATGTTCTCTGTCATCTCTAAGTTCAGTCACTCTTATGAGAATATCGATGTAATCTTAGCGACATGCATACTATATGACTCTAAACTAACTACAAGTTGGAGTTTTTTATTCACTAATTTATAAAAAATTTAAAATTTTTGCAATGCAAATGCTTAACCACTCCCCACACTTAAACTTTACATTGTCCTTAATGTAAATTGAATCGTCCAAAGAAAGTCAAGGTGGGAAATCATATTATGATAATGTGACAAGAAATCAGAAAAAGTAAATGCAAAACAAGAAAAAGCTAAAAACAATACAAGACAAGAAATACTCATCTAATGGGTGGCCTCCCATGCAGCGCTTGGTTTAAAGTCGTCAACCCGACTATATTCTTGCAAGATTCATTCCCCATACACCAATAATCTGAAAATTTGGGGATCCTTCCGTGTAACATGTTTTGCAAACAATCGCTTCGCACAAATATTAGTACAAGAAAATAGAAGCGAAGCTATCAACCAATAAAAGTTTCCCCCACACTTATTCTTGTTTACACTTGGAAGTGTATAAAAAACATAAAATTCAGGAAGTTCTATGGTTTCTTCTTTGCAGACCTGCATAGTATGAGAATCAAAGGTCACTAATGGCATAAATCGAGAAACAAAGTCATTCAACAATATTCTCGAAGCACATACATTCAAACCAATAAGAGGTAAAGGAGAAGAATTAATAGGCAAAGGGTTAGAAAAACCTTGCAACTCTTGTATTATAGTATCCTCTTCATCCTTATAAACCTCAAATGAATTAAATACCTCTTGCACATCGTGGTCCTCTATTGAAACTTGCAACAATTCTTCATTCGTTTCTGCCTTAACCAAAGTCTCGACATCAACATCTTCGTTACAATAGTGATCGATTGAGCATTAGGTAACAAAACCTAAATATGGAGAAGTGAGGTACTAAGAGGGCATGAGACCGGCCTTTGGTGGTCGTGGGACTAGCTTATGGTTGTTTGAGCAAATTCCAGGTTGGTTGGAAAGAGTTGGGACCCAATATGTGCAATTGAGCAAATTATGTTAAAATTATAAAGATGTGTGGGACCGGATCCTTGTAAGCCTTAGGGTCGGCCTTGGTCGGTCAAGGAAGAATGCCCGTTTTACCATAATGTACATGTCTCAGTCCTGAGAGTTTTGGTATTTTATGGTGTGTGTTTGAGCAATATTTGGGATTTTCAGAAGAGTTCGATCTTTGACTGAAATTCTTGATTTTGCTTGAATGAGCAAGTAAAACTTTGCCCATTTGATCAATACTTTGAGAATATTAAAATAATAATATTTTAATATTTTTCGTGAGTAGCCTAGTTGGTCATGTGACCATTTGACTTTTAGGCTTTTTCATCGTTTGAGCAATATTTGAGAAAATATGAAGAAACCGAGATTTTTGCTCAAACGGAGGAGTTTCATGAGAAGAGGGAAATAATAATTATGAAAACAACGGATTGCAAGGTGTGGGACCGGCCATGGCTAGGTCATGGTCGGCCATCTAGGTAGCCCGGTCTCGTGACATCTTCCCCTATTTATATTATTTTTCATTTTTGAAGGAAAATATGGAGAAACCGTGAGTTTTGCTCAAACAAGGAAAGTTGCTCGAATGAAGGAGTCTTCATGAGATCATGAAAATAATTAAGTAAGGAAAATTAAAGGAAGAGGCATGGGGTACCGACCACGGCGGCATGACCGGCCGGTGGGCTCGGACCCTAGGTGCCTTTTTAAAAAAATTATTTTATCTCTCCTATTTTGTGTGGGTTTCCTCGTTTGTCCATATTTTTGAATGCCCGTTCGTGCATTTGGGTGCTCGTTTGTGCATCATCGTTGAGTACACTTGCACCATTTTCTTGGGCTTTCTCGGTGATAGTCCCAGATGCACAATTGTTGGATATTTATTACTAATTCATGAAATTCAGGTGAGAATGATTCATGAAACGGAGTAATAAAATGAATTGAGTGCCTATTACTAATCCATGGAATTAAGCCGGGGATTCAAGGAACGGAGTAATGATAGAAAGTGATTATCTATTACTAATCCATGAAATCTAGACGCGGATAACCAAGGAAAGGTGTAATGAGATATAATAAATTATTTTTTAGGAATTCAGTTGGCGAATGACACTAGAGTTAATCTATGTGCAGAATCCAGATATAAGATAGTTTAAGCATCATATTCATTCTGAGGGGTGTATATTCAGGTAACAACGAACAGCGTGACGTGCTGAAGGCGTTAAGCTCTCCAACAAACAATTATGTCTAGATAACCACACAATCATCAAGATTCTATACACGGTCTCTCTACATAGTCAAGGAACAACGTGCAACGTGACGTCCTAAAGGCGTTCAGCTCTCTAACAAACAATTATGTCTATAGAACCGCCCAATCATTAAGATTCTATGTATAGGTGGGTCTCTCTATGTAGTCGGGGAACAACGAACGACGTGACGTACTGAAGGCGTTCAGCTCTCTAACAAACATTTATGTGTAGAGAACCTCCCAATCATTAAAATTCTACATAGAGGTGATGATGAAATGTGTGAAGCATCGAACGCTCAGCCGGGGAGGCCTTTCGAGAAACATATTCATCATAGATCTCTGAGAGGAACGTTCACTCATTCAGAGATCGTGAAACGGTTCAAGAATCGTAAAATATGAATCAGCACATGCGTTCCTGAAACCGGGTCAGAAACATGCAGTATCATGATTTTACGATTTTGACCTTTGTCGAAAATCCACCATCAACAAATACTTATAGTTTTTATCACTAACATTGACAAACAAGCTTGAGATAACAACGCTTGCGAGTTCGACCGAGCAGTACTCTAACAAACTCCCCCTTTGTCAATTTTAGTGACAAAACTATCAATACATATGGAATACAAAATGAATAAGACTTTGTAGCTTCTCATCCAAATGCTTGATCTCCTTGGTTCTTCAACTTTAATTGAAATCTTCGTCACTTCCAAGTACTCCCATGATTCCATAGATGTTCAATTCAGCATCATAGTTGTTGAAGATCTATAGCAATAACAATGAGAAAACAGTTTCTCTCAATCATTGTTATACAGTGTCATAGTATCATTATACAGTATCAAAGTCCAATTATACCAAAACATTGACAATAATACTATGGTGATATGTATCACTCCCCCTTAATCAATATTTCATCTCAATATGAAAACCACTCCCCCTTACATAATGATCCGTAAACCATATGTATTTGTAGTGTGAACTAAACATTAATTCTCCCCCTTTTTGTCAATAAAAATTGGTAAAGAAACGACAACTAGTGGGATGCTCATGAAATTTTCATAGAGATACTTCATGACCAAAAGAGAATAACATACCAACTTGTTTAGATGCAATCATATAGCCGAAGCTAAATGCATTCATCAAGGAGTTTATAAAGATACAAGAAAACTTCTACAATATTCCACAGCCGCACTCCCCACAAAGATTTGGCAATTAAGCACAAGTTCAAAAAGAACTCTCCCCCATAAAATGTCATTCTCAAAAGAACAACAAGAGCGACCTTACTTTCACAAGAAAAGAAGGATTTTTTTGGACATAATCAAATCACATGAAAATATGAATTTGTATCCAAAGAAAAAAAACATAATTGAATTAAACACAAGAAAAATGATCAATTCAATTAGCTATGCTCAACATAAGCGAACTTACGGAGCAACACAATACATACACAAATATGTGGATTAGGGAAAGACTAATACCGCGGAATAATCAAAGATTCATTCTATTTATCATCATTATTTACACAATGACATATAATAGACTTAATCTTTGAGGACAAAAGTTCATCCTTTCTTCCATCAATATTTGCATAATGACATAAAAGGCTTAACTTTTGTAGTCAAAAGTTCATACTATCTTTTATCAATACTTTCATACCGACATATAATAGTGTTAACTTTTGAACAAATTAATATGGGACAGTCCAGGTTCACAGACGTAAACAAGATATCCCATAACAATTTGCAATATATAAAATCATAAAGATTAATACTGCAAAAATCATCTTCCAAATAAACTTTAGAATTTAAATAAATAAATCTAAAAACATTGCAAGATGAAAAACGTTGTCAATAGCTATGTGTACTCACAATAATGTCTATTCCAAACCCTTGTTATCCTTCTTAAAAACACAAGAATAAATTCTCATAAGAAGTTTCCTAGACATTAAGACCTCTAAAAAATTCTTTATCGTCCCCGAAATCCTCGTCGACAACAGTCATAAGAACATAAGGTTCACGGAGAAAGGAGATAATTCTAACAAAGCTTTTAGACTGATGTCGAACCAAGGACTTCTGAATTTCGAGAGTGCTAAAAACAATAGCCTTTATTTCCTGAATCTCCTTCCTTGTTTCCTTTAACTCTTCAATAATATCAGAAAACTTCTGAGAATTTGAAGGAACATCTCCTAGCTTCCTCACATTCCTTCTTTTTCTTTTCAAAGTTGGAGGTACAGGAGATTTACCTTTTTCCTCCATGATTGATAGATTAACAATCATATTAACATCTTTTCCATCAGAAGACATAATGCTTGGATTTTCTATACACGTATGAGATTGTGGGAGGAATTCACAAATCAGACTCAACAAGCAATCTTGTGATAAAAAGAGTTTTTTAGAGAAGGAAAAAAAAAATAGGGTTACGAAACCTTTTAAACACACAAGTTCATGCATGCACAACTCTTAGCCCTAAAGAGGGTAGAATTGACGAGAATAACCACTTTTATTGACTAAACAGGGAAGTTCCTTCCAGTATCAATTTTGATATGAAAGCTGGAAGAATTCCAAACTTGCAAAGTACAGCAAGACTAAAAAAAAAAAAAAGACAAAACAAAACAAAACAATCTAAAACAAATCTCTTTTCCTAAAGCATGAGGTGTGCACAATCTTGTCTCTTTTTATCAGGCACGTGAGACAAGATGCACCAACCAACACAATCAAGTTGTGTTGGGGTGAACAATAATCTTTCCACCATAACCTTTTCGAAAGGAATTCATAGAACCCTGTTTCACAGAATGTTTAGAACATAATTTTTTCTCTAGTGGTCTAGTCTTTTCTTTGGAAACTAACTTCTTCGAAGATGAAATGAGTTTAATACCTCATGTGATTTTCGAACAAGTTTGAGCTTGTTTGCTAATCGCTCTTCGTTAAAGTTTGCTGATGTATATTATTTTGTGTTTGTACTTGAAACACTTTGATGGTTCATGACCCTTGAGAGAAAAATAAGAACATGTCAACAAGAAAGTTGGTTCGACGCCATAGATGTGCAAGCTGCTAGACAAACGGTGGAACCTGAAACATCAGACAGAGATTTTTCAGCAGAAACAGTTAAATCAATTTTTTCTTCAAGAACGGTTGAGGTTTCTTCCGAAAGAATATCAGGATTGAAGTATGTATTGCTAAAATTGTCAAAATCAATATTTTCGCAAATAAGTGCAATACTTGACTTTTCGTCTTCATTAGAGTCATAGTTTTCAGATATTTCATCAAGAGTTGCAGCTAGACCTTTGCTCCCAGTGTATTTTTTACGATTTGGACACTCATTTGAAAAATGACCAAAACCTTTACACTTAAAGCACTGTGGCATATCGTCGTCATCAGTCTCATCAATATCCCTATTTTTATGTGGAACACAATTATGAGGTTTAACTGATGACCTAGGTTAATCTCTGGTGAGCCATTTACTTCTCTTCAAAAGAAGATCTCTAAACAATCTTGTGATCAAAGAGACTGACTTTTCAAGATCTTCATCTGATGAATCGGCTCAGAAAGATCATCTTCAGAGATGCAAACACTTTTACTTTGATCAAGTAACGTAGTGTTCTTCTATTCTTTGAAAGCAACATCCTTTCCAGATTTGGATGTGTGCTCATGATTAAAGATCTTTAACTTCCCAACAAGAGTGTTTCTGGAAAGAGTTACAAGGTTATTTCCTTCAACGATGGCATGCTTCTTAGAATCGTATCTAGATGGAAGCTATCTGAGAATTTTCATCACAATGTCCTTTTCAAGAATAATCTTACCAAATGCAAAAGATGCATTAATAATTTCAAACACTTTGTGATTAAACTCATCAAGTGACTTTTCATCTTCCATATGAAGGTTTTCCCAATCGGAACATAGGTTTTGAAGCCTAGCTTCCTTTTCAGAGGTATTCCCTTCAAATGAAGTTTCTAAGATATCCCAGGCTTCTTTAGACTTTGTGCAAGTAGTCACATGATGTTGAAGATCTGGGGTAATGGCATGTATGATAACATTTAAGCCGTCAGAATTTTTCTTCGTAGCAAGGATTTCTTCTGGAATATATCTACCAATATCCTTGGGTACATATACATCACCTTCTGTATTAACCGAAGAATCATAGCTATTAACAACACGTATCCACGTATGAAAATCACGAGCTTGAAGAAAAGCACGCATAACAATTTTTCACCATGAGTAGTTTGAGCCATCGAAGACTGGTGGTACGTTTATGGAGATAGAATTTCTGTCCATATTCAGATCGCTACAAACACAGACTTATAAGGTCTTAACGTGTTTGCCCGCTCTGATACCAATTGAAATAGCAGGGGTACAACAACCATACCCAATACTCTGTTTGGAAATCTGAATAGACAAACTATACTATACTTTCAAGAGAATCAACTAGACAGTCATACTCAATCTAGAGAAAAGTATATCAAAGAGTTTTTATATCACTATCTCTTAATTCAATCCGTAATCAGCAAATAAAAATTTGCGAGGCTGGTTGAATATAAGAGAAATAACTTGAACGGTACCAAAGACCAATGTTCAATGATCAATAAATTTCAACCAACAACCAAAGGTTGGATTTCCTAATTGATCGATTCAACACACAACCTATGATATTTCAATTATATATCAAAATATGACGCGGAAAAGAAATAACACAGACACTGGAAGTTTTGTTAACGAGGAAACTGCAAATGTAGAAAAACCCCAGGACCTAGTCTAGTTTTGAACACCACACTGTATTAAGCCGCTACAGACACTAGTCTACTACCAATGAACTTCGGACTGGAATATAGTTGAACCCTAATCAATCTCACATTGATTCAAGGTACAGTTGCGCTCCTTACGTCTCTGATCCTAGCAGGATACTACGCAATTGATTTCCTTAGATGATCTCACCCACAACTAGGATTTGCTATGACCCAAAGCCTAAGACTTGATAAACAAATCCGTCTCACACAGAAAAGTCTATTGGAATAGATAAATCTTTCTCCCACTGAAATAACTACGAGTTTTGTTCTATCTTTTGATAAATCAAGGTGCGCGGGAACCAATTGATAATCTGGACTTATATTCCCGAAGAACAACCTAGTATTATAAATCTCCTCACAATAATCTTAATCGTATGGTAGCAAAAAAAGATATTGTGGAATCACAAACGATGAGACGGAGATGTTTGTGACTACTTCTCGAGCAAATCTTAGAGAAGATAGTACTCAATACGATAGAATAGGGAAAGATCAGAACACGCAACTCTAGAGAAAATAGTTAGGTCTGGCTTCACAATCCCAATGAAGTATTTAAGTCGTTAACTTACATGGTTTCGTGAAAACCCTAAGGTTAAATGAGAATCGAATCTAGTCGCAACTAATAACATATAAGAGGTGTGAGGATTCGATTTCTCAATTTCTAGAGTTCTCCTTTATATAGTTTTCAAACCAAGGTTTGAAATCTAAGTTGCCTTGGTAACCAAGCATTCAATAATCATCGTTAGTCGAAAATTTGATTCCACTCAAGCTAATATATTTCAACCGTTAGATCGAACTTAGCTTGTTATACACAAATGAAATGTACCCTCATTTAGGTTTATGTAACCGTACCTAAACGTGTACACCATGTTGGCTCAACAATAGTCAATCGATGTTAGCTATATAAACACCTTCATATCAACCTTATTCATCTTAACCACAACTAGTTCAAATGACTCAAATGAAACTAGTTAAAGAGTTGTTCAATTGTTATATTCTCATAGAAGTATACAAGAACACAATTGAAGCAAAATCGGTTTGATTCACTCGAATAAATTCATGAACATTATAGCCACGATTTGCAAGACTGCATTCCTTATTATATAAATATATTAGTTCATGAGACAACTGATTTTAGAACATGATTCACTTAGGTATGCAAACAGGTACGTATACCTTAGTGACCAGACTGGGTTTGGGTTCGCCAGTATGCGAACGGGTACGCATACCTTAATATTTTCAAACTTCAGCAGAAATTCCCGGACCTATACCTTACGCAAGTATGCGTATCGGTATGTGTACTTAGGTACCCGGACTTTCACAAACCAACAGGTACGCATATGGGTATGCATACTATTACACATATGCAATTACGCATACTATGTGCAAATCCAATTGTTCTAAACTCTATTTCAATCATTGAAACTTTCTTAGAGGATGACAATAGCCATTTTCACACACTATTAGCATCAAAGAAATTTTCAAGTTATTGAAATAATCATAACGAAACATTCCAAGTCTACACCAAATGATTGTATTACACAAACCATGTAAGACGTTACTCGGAAATTTTCACATGATCATCTTTTGATTTTCGGCAAGAATATAAGATGAACTTGGTTGAATCGAAAGCTTACCAACATATATTTCGAGAAATATGTAAGCAAGCTAAACTCAACTCGAAATCTCAAATGTGTATAGTCGAAAACTATCGTAATACGACTTTTGTCTCAATATAGGAGATAGAGTAGAAATAGACTTTCCAAGTGATAGATGAGTTTCAGTCTCCACATACCTTTTGTTTATGAAGTTTTAAAAGCTCTCCTTAGTAGTTCTTCGTCTTCATTGATGAACTCCGTGAAGTCTAAAGCTCAACTACACAATCTATCCTAGTCCGAGACATTACATTAAGTAGACTAGAAATCAAGACTTATAGTTTTAATCACTAACATTGACAAACAAGCTTGAGATAGCAACACTTGCGAGTTCGACCGAGCAGTGCTCTAACAAATACACATGTCATCATTAAGTTAATAGAGATAATGCTGAACTAGTTTATTCGGTCATGTATTTCACTTTTTTTTTTCATATATATATATATAAAGTCTCATATCTGTAAAATTATTTTACAATATTTTGTTCTTCATCAAAATCTCTGAGAGTTAAAAAGGTTTAAACTTTTTCTTCAGCCTTCTCTACAACTTCAAAAGTTCTTCTTTTATTTCTCAAAATTCTCGAAAAAGTTCTTCAAAAATGGTTGAAAGTTCTTATTCAATCTCGTCCTGAAACCATCTTTAATCTTTACAGTCTACAATACACAAACTGGTCTTGGAATAAAATTTTGATGGACAGAACCTTACACCGTTAATGTCTCTCAAGTTCAATATTGTAAAGATAATGAACTGCTAATCCTTGAATCCCATCTTCAGTGTGCATTTATTTTCCCTATCTTTCACTGGTTCATGAGTATTTTTTATTGATTAAACGTGCTCCAGCAGAGCTTGGATAAAAAAATTTTATTATATACGGTGGTTTTAGAAAAAAATATTAATCTTTCTGCTATAGATGGGGGAAAATGATTTGCTGTTTTTTTAGAAAAGTGAAGAGACGACCGATCGGACGAAGAACTAACCTAACCTCACACAGATGCACTGTATGGGAGTTCTTTGAGTTCGAGAGATCAATCTGTAGAACTCTGACCTAAATCAAGTCAATGGTCGTTCCAGAGTCAATTCGGTCACAAATAGGGAGATGGGTTGATTTGTAGGAGGGAAGCTGAGAATTGTGGGATCAATGATAATCAAGGATTGTGTATGTGTTGAAGGTTTCTGCAAGTTTGTGTAAATAAGTTTCGAATGATTGAGAGAGTGTTGCTCACACGATGATTCTTGGTTAGATGATGGATTGTATGTTCAATATCTCGTGGATTTTTTGTGTCTTCCTCAATCATGGATTCATCGACTTATTTATATTGTCAAAACAGTGATCCCAGTAAGTGTGACGATTTCTTGAATGAAAGAGTGGGAAAGTGGGAGATCGTGGCGAAACTAGTTCCAGGTCGTGTGGAGACTTGGTTAACCGTCCACCCACTACTTTGCTAACTCCTTCAACCGCTTGCACGACTTACTCACATTTATCATCGTTGATGAACACACGTGTCGTAGGCCTCCAGACCAAAACCCTAAGTAATATCCCCCCATGTGACGTGATTGATGTCTCATGAACGTGGAGTTTGCAAGGAAGACGTGTATTAGGTTAGTTGTTGACTTTTATACGATGAGTCTTAGTTTTGTTGAATTGAGCATGAGTGGAGAATGCTCAGTGATTCATGGATTGAACATGTCAGATGTACAATTCTTATGTTGATATTGCTTGTTCGAGCAAATATTGTAAATTCGAGTAACTAAGCAAGTATTGCTCAATTCGAGGAATTATTGAATATTAATAATTGGATCAATATTCGAGCAACTGAGCAACGATGAATTATTGGTAACGTGACCCAATAAAATATTAATTAAAATATTGGTAGCCTACCAAATATTATGTAATTAATTTGAATGCTGATTACTGGATCAAACATAAATTTATTAGTGTTTGAACTTGCTCAGAATGGTGATTTCGTAGAGCGTTTGTTCGAAACCCTAATTTTTGATCAATTGTTCATCAATTGATGAATTACTGATAATAAGTAACTGAGTGAAGGAGGGACCGACCACATGGGATGATGGACGACCATGTGGTGCCCAAGTACTCGAGTGAGCATGCATCAGAGTCAGTTGACTGGTTGGTGAAAGAATGATCAAATGCAAGTTTCATCATTTATTAAAATAGTTCTCGTCTGAGCATTAGGTAATAAATCCTAATTTATGGAGAAGTGAGGGACCGATCAAGAGGGAATAAAACCGTCCCTTGGTATTCGTGGGACCAGCTGATGGTTTTTTGAGAAAATTCCAAGTTGGTTGGAAAGAGTTTGGATCCAATATGAGCAATTGAGCAAATTAGGTCAAAATTATAAGAGTGTGTGGGACCGTCTCCTTGCAAGCCTTAAGGACGGCCTTGGTTGGTTAAGGAAGCATGCCCGTGTCATCATAATGCCCGTATCTCAATCCTGAGAGTTTTGGTATTTTCTGGTACGCGTTTGAGCAATATTTTGGATTTTCAGAAGAGTTTGATATTTGACTGAAATTCTTGATTTTTGCTCGAATGAGCAAGCAGAACTTTGCTCGTTTGATCAAAGTTTTGAGAATATTAAAATTTTAATATTTATTTTGTGAATAACCTAGTTGGTCACGTGACCATTTGACTTTTTGGCTTTTTCATGATTTGAGCAATGTTTGAGAAAATATGAAGAGACCATGATTTTTGCTCAAATGGGGGAATTTCATGAGATGAGGGAAATAATAATTAAGAAAACAAGGGATTGCAATGTGTGGGACCGGACACAGCTAGGGCACGGCCGGTCGGCTAGGTAGCCTGGTCCCGCGACACTTTCCTTATTTTATTATTTTTCATGAAACCGTGAAAATATGGAGAAACCGTGAGTTTTGCTCAAACAAGGAAAGTTGCTTGAATGAAGGAGTTTTCATGAGTTCATGAAAATAAATAAAATAAGAAAAAATAAAGGAAGAGGGTGTGGGGGACCGTCCACGACGTCATGGCTGGTCCGCCGGTGGGCCCGGTCCCTAGGTGCCTCTTTTCTATTTTTTTTTATCATTATTTTCTCTCTCCTATTTTGTGTAGGATTCCTCATTTGTCCATATTTTCGAATGCTTGTTCGTGCATTTGGGTGTTCTTTCGTGCATCATTGTTGAGTACACTTGCACCATTTTATTGGGGCTTACTCGGTGATAATCCAGATGCCTGATTGTTGAGTAATTATTACTAATTCATGAAAGTCGACAAGAATGATTCTTGAAACGGAGCAATAACTATGAATTGTGCATCTATTACTAATCCATGAATCCAGTTTGAGAATTTAGGTAACGGGGTAATGAAATAAAATGGTTATCTATTACTAATCTATGGAATCAGCCGGGGATAGCCATAGAACGGAGTAATAAGATAAAATAGATTATTTTCTAGGAATTTAGTGGCAAATGTCACGGTAGAATTAATCTATTGTAGAATCGAGATATGAGATAGTTGAAGCACCATACTCGTTCTGAAAGGTGTATAGTCAGGGAACAACGTGCAGCGTTGGTGTCTTGAAGGCGTTTAGCCCCCTCAACAAACAATTATGTAGGAGAGACGCCTGAATCTATACACGGTCTCTCTATGTAGTCAAGGAACAACAAGTATCGCTGACGTCCTAAAGGCGTTAAGCCCTCTCAAAAAACAATTATGTAGGAGGACCGCCCAATTCTATTATTCTACATAGAGGTCACGATGAAATGTGTAGCATCAAACGCTCAGCTAGTGGGAGGCCTTTCGAGAAACATATTCATCATGGCTCTGAGATGAACTCGATCAGAGATCGTGAAACGGTTCACGGATTGTAAAATATGAATCGTCACATGGGTTCCTGAAGCCGGGTCAGAAACATGCAGTATCATTATTTTACGATTTTGACCTTTGTCGAAAATCCACCATCAACATTAAGTTCCCTGCTTAGTGAGGGATAGTCATGTTCTGCGGTAAGCATTAGATGGTGATTTTCTAGCCGATGAGATAAGATGTTGAACTCGGTCGTACAAAGGTATTTTCAGGATCCTCGATTTTCTCCATTGGTGTCATGTACGAGAAAATGCTTATGTAAGAACCCTGATAGTATGATAGAGCGTCATCCCGTGAGCACGAAGAGATGAAGCACTGCTGTTTTGGACAATCGGATGTCCGGTTTTGGTCGGTTTAATGTTTGGGGCCCGAGCCCAAAAAAGAAAATCCATGTTTTATTAGGTTTTGGAAATAAAATTGATATAAAAGGGAAGAGACCCTAAATTTTTTTTAACAAAGATTGACCAACCACGTCCTTTTCTTCACCACTTTCACGTGAGCAGCAGGAGGAGGAGAATTTTCGCCGGAAACAACAGCTGCCGGCGTCACCGATCATCGTCCGGCCAAATTCCGGCGACACCGACCAGGTAAGTTCGATTTTTTTTTTTAAAGTTCGGTTGTTCAAAAATAAAATTTCATGTTGTGCATGTATGCGTAAGTTTCATGAAATTTCGTTTTAGAAAACATTTTCCCGTTCGTTCGTTAGTTTAAGAAACGAGCAATAATCCCTAATATGAAAGATATACATGAATCCTTGAATAGACATGATTTAGTTACAATAGATAAAATTTTGTTTATGATGTTTCATGAAAATCAAAATTTTACTTTCAAAGCATGAACTTTCATACAAATACCTTTAGGAAATGTACATTCGTTCGTAGTTAAAGTAATAAACAATAATTCTAAGATATTTTTGAAATAGACCTGCACTTCATGATAAAATTTTGTTTGTGAACTTTCAAAATTTTATTTGGAATATATGGACCTTTACAAAAATAGGAAAGATCCTCGTTTCATAGACAAACGCTTGTTTGAGCAAAACAAGATTATTATTTTTTAAATAACAACTCACATAATTTTTTTTTTTTTTTTTGTGAATGAGTTTGAAAAAGAATTTTGTTAAAGAAATCAAATTTTTATTTTTGAGTAATTGTTGAAAGCAAACAATATTTCCATGAATTTGTGATTTCATAGTGTATTTAGACGTAGAAAATCGGTGAATGTTCACATGAAGGGTTATGTGAATTATTTATAATTTCGTGAAAAGTCAGGTGTCGACTTTTACATAATGGTTGTTGCTCGTCTTTGCAGGTTTGAAGGAGCGAGCAAGATTTTAGAAATTTTACGTTATTATCACTCAGTTCGTGAAACGGTAAATAGGTAAGAGTTGAGGATTACCATTTTAACGCATGTTGTTGCCAACTAGTTTGACTCCGTATTTTTGGCAGCAGATAATGGCAGCTCCAGGGGATGACCATATTTCTGACTCTTCCGGGAAATGTTCGAGAAACATCAAACCACATATGAAGAATTCAACATCTCGTGCGGAGATCGATCAACCTTTTAGAGATGCTAGAAATCTGATACGTGGCATGTCTCTTGCTCATCTAAAATCTATTCATGAGGTAATGAATGATTTCCTGACTTATGTTGATGCGGAAGAGAAACAAAGACATGAGAAGAAGAAAAAAGAGGCTGCAGATGAAGAGCTTGCAGTTTATCAGCGAAAAATACAGGGTCTCAACAAGCGAGACTGGCGACTGGGGATGAGGTTTAACCACGCCTTCACGGTGTAGCTGACTCAGATGCTGAGGAATCCTAATCCGTCTGGAAACCTTCTGAACGCAAAATTAAGCCTTATCCTCCGGGTATCAAGGCTGAGCGGTTGGCTAGAGATGATTTCAAAGCCGAATGTGAAGAAGACGACTAGTTGGATGCGATGTACGGTGACCCTAAAGATCACCTAGAAAAATTTCCTGATTCCGAAAATAGCTCTGAAGAGGAATCCGATGAAGACTCTACAGAAGATGACGATTGTAGAGACAGTGATGATTCTGATGCATCTAAATCTGATGATTAAGCTTGCTTACAAATCTTTTTGAGACCATTTATTTTTGTTGAAGTAGATATCATTCTAATTATTTGAGTAATTTGACTGTAGAGATGTTGAATTAAAAATTAATTTTCGAATAATAATCCCTTATTTCCCCTTCTTGGCCAATCTTTCTCACACTCTCAACGGATTCGTGCCTACGCATGTGAAAATTAACCAAAGTCATCTGAAGTATGACTGCACGAGAAAACCAAGAAATCATGATTTGCAGAGATCATCAATTTCCGTCAAAATATTGACTACGCTTGGTTGAACCGTCAGTCCCCAGTCCCAAGTATTGTCGCTCTTCTTCCACATCACCAGCGTAATCTAGTTTGAGATCTAGAGTCTCAGCAGAAATCGTAACTGATTTGACCATTCGTAAAAGATAAGTGTCCACCATCTTATGTTTTGACTATCAAAACTTAGGGTTTTTTATTTATACGAATCATCTTCGTCTGCTCTCGTATATTATCATAAAAAAGGTATGATCGCGATCATACCTCTCATTATCATCATGTATGGTAGCATTACTTCTTCTAAAAATAGATTTCTGGCAAACCATGAGGTTGGGGAGTCCATCTCTGTAGGTTGCACACTTTCTTTTATTTTCATGTAGTCATAATGGCTGACCAAAGAAAATGATTTGTTGAAGAGAATCCAGGGGAATCGACTTTCTTGTTCCTCTTATAGTTTAAGTCATGAGCGGACTGTTAAATCTCCCGCTCGCTATAGGTCTGCTCGTGTTGCAGCTGGAACATCTGTGAGTCTCTGACTGAAGATTTTATTTGATTAAGCATTTTATCAACTTTACTGAAATTGAACATTCTGTCGTCGCAGGTTGTTGTTCATGCTATCGTCGATACTAGGAAGAGAAAGAATGGAAAATCCGTGGATGCGGCCGATGATGATGATGACAATCGTGATGACGGAAACTCAACCAACTCTGTAGATGCTGATTCCAGGGTTCCTGTTCCTGAGTATCCAACGTCAGGGCTTCCATTCGATATTCCCATGGTCAACGTCTTCCCAGACAATTAGCTAGTTGGTGGTTTCAGTGTTCCCAAGTGTTATGCACCCCTTTACACCAAGATCTGGAGAAGGTACGGACATATCGCTACTACTGAAGTATGGAGAGGTTTTCTGCCAACCTTGTTGACTATTGTGGATGGTTTGTTGCCTATTATTGATGAGATGAACAGGACAAATCCGCGAGATTTCAAAAACTAAGAATTGCACAGATGGTATGATATGATTTCAAACTATGAGACCATGCGGTTCAACATAGGATGGCTCCATCGTCGTCTCGAGGTCATCAATATTGATATAGTGGCGGCTGCTGCTAATGTGATTTTTGCTGCAACTGCTATCATGGAAGAGGAGAAAGCTCTCGCGCTGGAATCAGCAAGAGTTGAGAATGATGTCCAGGACTTGAAAGTGAAGACTGGAAATTTTCAAAAAAGACTTGAAATGTCTTTCAGTAAAAATTATTTGTTGTTGGATGATTTGCTCTGAGTGAGCGTTTGAGAGTTTTTTTTTTAAAGATTGAGACTTGTTTTTGAATAAAGTAGATAATTGGAAGAATTTTGTGAGATTCATGAAAATTTTGAATTTCGAACGAATGAGCATATTGCATACTCTTTGAAGGAATATAAATCACATTTTGAAATTGAACATATAATTGTTTAATAGTTCAAGCATAATATGCTTTGAGCCACTTGCCATTGATGATGTTCCCTTCCACTCCTCCATTAATATCTAAGATTTTGTAATATCCGCTGGCCTCGATGATTACATAAGGCCTTTCCCATTTCAGAGAGAACTTGGGAGCGGACATGTCTTATTGAATATTCTTTGTTGTTTTCAAAACCAAATCTCCTACTTGAAATGTTCGAGGTATTACCATTTTGTTGTATGCCTTGGAAATCCTTTGTTTGTAAGTTTCCACATATTTTTATACTTTGGCCCTTCTGGAATTGAGCATGTCCAATTCAGCAATTCTTGAATTAGACACTTCAGCTTCATCCCACTGTACTCCACTGGCCACTGCGATTATTGCAGAGGGAATCTTGATCTCATCTGGAAGAATAATATCAACGCCATAGACCAGAGAATACGGTAAAGTCCCAATTGAACTTCTTGGTGCGGTGCGGTAGGCCCATCAAGCCATGGGTAATTCTTCATGTCACGTTCATGGATTTTCATGAACTATTCGACTAAGAATCTAGATCAAGGTTTTGTTGGTGCTCTCCACTTGTCTGTTTCCTTGGGGATAGTATGGTGTGGAGAAAATCTGTTTGATTTCATATTCCTCGAGCAATTCTGCAACATGTTTGTTGGAGAAAGGAGTTCTATTATCCGTGATGATATGTTTAGGAACGCCGAATCTACATATGATGTATTCCTTGATGAAGGCTGCAATCATGACTCTAATGGTGCTTCGAAGAGGAATAGCTTCAACCCAACATCAAATAAAAGACGAGATCTTATGGAATGCCACCTGTTGAATGGTCCTCCTTCGGGCAATATTTATTCAAGTTCCTGAAGTCCACACAACGTCAAATTTGACCATTTTTTTCTTGGCTGGGACAACGTTCGCCAGACACGTTGGATATTAAATGGGTCTGATGAACCCTATTGTTAGCAGCTTATGGATCTCGACTTTTATTTGTTCCTCGACATCATGCTTAAACTGCATGGACGGTTGCTTGACAGGTTTGGAACCAGGAGTGATGTGCAGATGATGAGTGACTAATTTCTCATATAGGCCGGGAATCTCTTCGTACGTCCAGGCAAAGATATCTTGATACTCTTTCAACAGACCTATCAATCCTTCTCGTTCCTTTGATGAGAGAGCAGAACTGATTAAAATCGGCATTGGGTTTTCATCTGTTCTGATGTTGATAGTCTCAAGATCGTCAGTGGTGGAAGTTGTGCCATCTTGTAGCAGTTGTGGTGCATCTTAAATTTCTTCATCAGGCGACTCTTCGCTTTGGAATGATTCTTCAGGGAGGGGGACACTTTTCATCAACCTCCCCTGCTAATTGCTAATCTTTTCGACGGAGATAAATCCCTTCTGCATCATAACTAGTAATAAAGTTAGATTTTTTACGAGATGTGCCTTGATTCCGACGATGCTTGAGCGGTGTGGAAGATGGTTTGTCGGTTCTCTCAATAGATTTCCAACTTGGGAATGGAGTACTTTAGATCTTGCTTGGAGGTTCGGGGGTGCTCTTTGGTGATTCCAGGAACTCAGCATCATAAATCGGAGCATAAGGAGACACTGAAGCTGCAATACGGACAATTTTGTTGTTGATGGTATGTCGAAGGAACAACCTTATTGTCATGAATCCATGGTCGTCCGAGTACCATGTGATAATCAGGGTCCTTCTCGATCACATGAAACTTGATAATGGATTGAATCGGCCCTACTTTCAGATCCACATAGACGTACCCGTATGTGTGACTCTGGCTTCCCTCAAAACTCGTCATTAATATGGGATGATAAACAATCTTGCTTTGAGGAACTTTGGACTCCTTGAGAGGCTTCATAGTGATAAGATTTGTAGAAGCGCCTGTATCAATGAGAACTCTCCTGAATTTAGAATCCTCGATAGAGGCTGTGACGAACAGGGCTCGGTTATGTTCTTCTTCCGCCATCGGTCCTCCTCAGTGAAGGTAATGTTGTTGATTGAAGGTAATGATGAAACTATTCGCGCATCAGATGATATTTGATTGAGTGCGACAAACGTGTTCGTATGTTGATCTCTAGAGAAATGAAGGAGTTCACATATATTTTCAATTAAATGTGTAACTTCCTGGTACACCGACTTCTCATAAGTAGTAAAACTATTGGCTTGGGGATGATCATCAGTTAAGGGATTAGCCAAAATTCCTTGAGCAGGGACGCTACTCAAATCTGATGTCAACCTGACGAGGAAATTCAGTATGTTGTTTAGAGTCTCTTTCATCAAGTCCATGTTACTTGTATGAATCCCATGTACCATTGCCATCTCAATCAAGGTCGGGATCTCTCCATCAACTACGTCATTGGATGAAGTGTTGGAAGGAGGAAGATTTCAATTTGAAAGATTCTGACTGGAATTTGGAGTAGTTGAGTTGGACCTAAGACCAACCATCTTGTGAAAATTTGAGATTGCAACTAAGAGATTAATCTCCCACTGTGGTCTCCAATCTGTAGATGGGAAAAAATAATTTGCTGGTTTTTTAGGAAAGTAAAGAGATGACTAATCGGACGAGACTCCTCAACCGAGCAAACTTCCTAACTTCACACAGATGCACTGCACGGGAGTGCTTTGAGTTCGAGAGATCAATCTATATGACTCCGGCCTAAACCAAGTCAAAGGCCGTTCCAGAGTTAATTCGGTCATAAAGAGGGAGATGGGTTGATCTGTAGGAGGGAAGCTGAGAATTGTGGGATCAATGATAATCAAGGATTGTGGATGTGTTGAAGGTTTCTGCAAGTTTGTGTATATAAGTTTCGAATGATTAAGAGAGTGTTGCTCACACGATGATTCTTGGTTAGATGATAGATTGCATGTATCTCCCTCAATCATGGATTTATCGACTTATTTATATTGTCAGAATAGTGAACACATTGATCCCACTAAGTGTGACGGTTTCTTGAGTGAAAGAGTGGGAAAGTGGGAGATCGTGGTGAAACCAGTTCCAAGTCGTTTGGAGACTTGGTTAACCGTCCACCCACTACTTTGATAACTCCTTCAACCGTTTGCACGACTTACTCACATTTATCATCGTGGATGAACACACGTGCCCTAGGACTCTAGACCAAAACCCTAAGTAATATCCCCCATGTGACGTGATTGATGTCTCAGGAATGTGGATTCTGCAAGGCAGACATGTATTAGTTTAGTTGTTGACTTTTATATGGTGAGTATAAGTTTTGTTGAATTGAGCATGAGTGGCGAATGCTCAGTGATTCATGGATTGAACATTTCAGATGTATAGTTCTTATGTTGATATTGCTCGTTTGAGCAAATATTGTAAATACGAGTAACTGAGCAAGTATTGCCCGATTCGACGAATTACTGAATATTGATAATTGGATCAATAGTCGAGCAACTGAGCAAGTATTGCTCAATTCGATGAATTATTGGTAACGTGACCCAAGAAAATATTAATTAAAATATTGGTAGCCTACCAAATATTATGTAATTAATCTGAATGTTGATTACTGGATCAAACATAAATTTATTAGTGTTTGAACTTGCTCATAATGATGATTTTGTAAAGCGTTTGTTTGAAACCCTAATTTTTGATCAATTATTCGTCAATTTATGAATTACTGAAAATAGATTACTGAGTGAAGTAGGTACCGGCTACATGTGATCCTGCTGCAGTTCATTTTTACAATTGAACTTTGGTTTTTAGGAATTTCTGTTGTGTGTTCATTTTAAAAAACGAACTCTGTTTTCTTTTATATTTTATAGGTTTATTAGGAGTTCATTTGAAGGAATGAACTCGGTTTTCATATATGTTTTATTAGGAGTTCATTTGGAAAAATGAACTCAGAGTTCATATAGGTGTTTATTAGGAGTTAATTTGCAAGAATGAACTCGGTTTTCATATAGGTTTTTATTAGGAGTTCATTTGAAAGAATGAACTCTTGTTTTTATACATAATAGTGGAGTTTTTGTTGTGTGTTCATTTGAAAACATGAACTCTTATTTTTTTTATTCTTAATAACGAAAATTTTGTAGAATTTAATGAAGTGTACAATTTTCATGAGACAGAATGAACTCAAATCTAAAAAAGCCTGATAGTTCATCAAAAAAAATGAACCGCTACAAAAAAAAAAAAGTAATTAATTAACACGGAAGGGTATGTTGGTCTATTTAATATTTATAAATAATTATGGACCAAACAGGAAGTGCGTTTTCCCAAAGGACTAAACTGACTTGGGACCGCCTAAAAAAGGACCAAATGATATTTTTCCCTTATTTTATTTTATATTAACCTATTTTATTATTTTCCTTGTCTCATGAAAACTCCTTGTTTGGGAAAACTTCCCCGTTTCTCCATATTTTCTCACATGATGAAAATTAATTACATAAAATAGGGAAGAGTACGGGGCCGGGAACATGGGCCGTCCGGCCATGCCTTGGTCGTGGCCTGTCCCACACCTCCCTAATTCCTTATTTTATTATTATTACTTCTTCTCTCATCTCATGAAACTCCCTTGTTTGAACAAAAACCTGGTTTTTCCATATTTCTCAAATATTGCTCAAACTACCAAAATCCAAAAAGTCAAATGGTCACACGACCATCCGGGCTTCTCACGGAAAATACTAAAATATCATTATTTTAATATTCTCAAAATATTGGTCGCACGAACAAAGTTCTACTTTCTCATTCAAGCAAAATCGAGAGTTTCAGTCAAGATCAAACTCTTCTGAAAATCCAAAATATTGCTCGAACGCGTACCAGAAATACCAAAATTCTCAGAATTGAGTCACGGAAAATATGGTGACATGGGCATGCCACCTTGACCGACCAAGGTCGGCCCTTTGGCTTGCAATATGACGGTCCCACATCCTTTATGATTTTGACCTAATAGTTCATATTGGGTTCAAACTCTTTCCAAACAACTTGGAATTTGCTCAATTGACCATCAGTTGATCTGATGACCACCAAGGGTCGGTCCTATACCCCTTGGTCGGTCCTCTTCTCTGCATAATTAGGTTCTACCACCTAATGCTTAGACGAGTACTATTTTAATAATGATTAACGAGCATTTAATTATCTTTTCACCAACTGGTCTACAAAGGACTTTGGTGCATGCTCATTCAAGCACCTGGGGGCTACATTGTTGGCCCATCATCCTATGTATCCAGTCCCTCTATCACTCACTGGTTGATTTTCAATAAATAAACAATTGATCAAAAATAGGATTTCAAACCAAATGCTCTGCAAATCATAATTCTGAGCAAGTTTAAACACTGAAAATTTTATGCCGATCCAGCAATCGACTTCTTAATTAATTATATAATATTCGGTCCAACTAAGAGTATTATAATTAATATTTTATTTGGTCCCGCTACCAATAATTCATGAATCGAGCAATATTTGCTTAAACTAGCAATATTTATTTTGCCAATTCAACTGGGTTCAGAATTCATTGATTCAACTATCAATTGCTCGACCGAGCAATATTCATCATGTTGATTCAACTATCAACATTCGAGAATTTTATTGATCCAGCAATCAATATTCTAATCTAATGTTTGGTCCTGTTACCAACATTTTTTCTCGAACAAGCAACATGATTCGAACGGACGACCCATCCAATATTTCTGATTCCTACTCTGTAATTCGATCATTCGTGACATATTAGATCAAAATTAAACATTATGCGTAATTCTACAATATCTCTGATTTCCTATCGAACATATCATAATAAGTCCTTAATCGGGCAACCTCATCGGACGATCATCCAAATTTCCAAAGTATCATTATTACCTCGACTGGTAAAATGATATATATATCACATCAAGACTCATCGTCTGAGCGTGTCTCAGCAGACTCCTTATGCTCAACCCATGAGTCCCAGAACATACCACATTCATTCACTATGCTCGACTCCGCAATGTAAGACACATCATCTTGTCAAGTCAACAACTAACTAATTAAATACACGTCTTCCTTGAAGACTCCACGTTTGTGAGATATCAATCACGTCACATGGGGGATATTCACTAGGGTTTTGGTCTGGTGGCCTACGACACGTGTGTACACCCACGATGAGAAATTTGAGTAAGTCGTGCAAGCAGTTGAACGAGTTGGAAAAGTAGTGTATAAATGATCAACCAAATCTCTGCATGACATGGAACTGGTTTAACCATAATTTCCCACTTTTCCACTCTTTCACTTCAGAAACCGTCACACTTACTGGGATTAATGTGTCTACTATTCTTGCAATATAAATAAGTATATGAATCCACGATTGAACAAGCAATAATCATCGTCTAACCAAGAATTCTTATTTGAATAAGAACTCTCAACTGAGAAGAATTCAATCAATTAGTCAAAACTTACTCGAACTTAATAGTTCACTTGCTGAAATCTCCAAACACATCCATAATCCTTGATGATCGTTGATCTCACGCACTTCTCAGCATCCCTCTTACAGATCAACCCTTATCCCTCTTTGTGATCGGATTGACTCTAGAATGGACATTGTCTTGGAGTCCTCCATATTGATCTCTCGAACTCAAAGCACTCCCGTGCAGTGCATCTGTTTGAAAAAAGGATTAAGCGATTTGCTCGGTCGAGGAGTCCCCCCGCACGATCGTCTCTTCACTTTCCTAAAAAAACTAACAAATCATTTTCTCCCATCAACAAATTGGTGACCACGATGGGATATTAATCTCTCGGTTGTAATCTTAACTTTCACAAAGATGGTCGGTCTTAGGTCTGATTCAACTACCTCAGATTCCGGTCAGTCTTTCCAACGGTGATGTTCCTCATGTTCATTGGAACAACTCTGGTAATATTCAACATTCCTACTTTACTAATCCCTTCCTCTCTATCGATGCATTAGATGGAGAAATTCCATCATTGGATGAGCTAGCACAGAGGCAAGAAATTTTGGCAAGAAATGTAAATCGATTGAAGGGAGTAATCGAGAATTTATTCAACTGCACGGTGGATTTGACAATAATTATGGGAGCTCAAGTGGTAGAACGTTCATCTCCTGACACCACTGATACCAATCCTCAAGCCGACAATTTTACTACTTATGGTAAGCCGGTAGATCAGGAAGTTACACATATAATCGAAAATTTATGTGAGCTCCTGCGCTTCTCCAAAGATCAGCGTACAAACACGTTTGCTGCACTCAACCAGATATCATTTGATGTCCAAATAAGTCCGTCATCTCTAGCAGTTGAAGAAGCATCCATGGTGTCCGAACATTTGATAAATAACATTACATTCACCGAAGAAAACCGAATGGCAGAAGAAGGACATAATCAGGACTTGTACGTGACTGATTTTATCAAGGACTTTGAATTCAGGAGAACTCTCATCGATACAGGCGCTTCTACCAATATTATTTCTATTAAGGCTCTCAGAACGGCCAAGGTCCCACAAAGAAAGATTAATCATCATCCCATCTTGATGACGGGTTTCGAAGGAAGCCAGAGCCATACATACGGGTATGCATATGTAGACCTAAAACTAGGACCTATTCAATCAACGGTCAAATTTCACGTGATTTAGAAAAAACCTGACTATCATATGATACTCGGACGACTTTAGGTTGTTCCCTTGACGTACCATTAATGCATAAAGGCTCTGATCAGCAACAAGATCGTTCGTATTGTAGCTTCATCATCTCCTTATGCTCCGGTCTATGATGTTTGGTTCCTCGAACCTCAAAAAAACATCCCTGAACCTCCAAGCAAGATCTATAGCACCCCTCTCCCAAGCTTGAAGTCCATCGAGAAATATGTTGATAAACCATCATCTTCAACGCCCGAATCTAGACCCTTTAAGCCACCTACTATACCGCTCAAGCGTTACCAGGATCAGGTCTCGACTCACGATCTTACTAGGAAAGGATTTAAATTTATAACCAGCTATGATGTGGAAGGAAGGATCATTTACCTCCAACATAGAGATTAGGAATTAACAAGGGAGGTCGATGAAAAGTCTCCCACCCTGAAGTGTCATGTCAGAGCGAGCAATATCCTGATGAAGAAATTCAAGATATTTCACGACAATTGCAAGATGGCACTGACTCCACTACTAATGATCTTGAAACAATTAGCATTAGAACAGAGGAAGACCCAAGACCAATCTTGATCAGTTTTGCACTATCACCACAAAAACAAACATGATTGATAAGCCTGTTGAAGGAGTATCAAGATATGTTTTTCTTGGACGTACGAGGAAATGCCCAGTCTGGACGACAAATTAGTCACGCACCACTTGCACATAACTCCCAGTTCCAAACCTGTCAAACAACCTCCCAGGCAGTTAAGACATGAAGTCGAGGAAAAAATTAAAGTTGAAGTTCAGAAACTACTATCAGCTGGATTTATCAAACCCATTCAACACCCGGCGTGGATGGAGAATGTTGTCCCGATCAAGAAGAAAAATGGTCAGATATGATGCTATGTAGATTTCAGAAATATGAACAAATGTTTTCCGAAGGACGATTTTCCCTTACCCAACTTTGACATGCTCGACGACGCGACCAGTAGTCATGGCATGTTTTCATTTATGGATGGATATAGTGGCTACAACCATATCAAGAGGTATGAGCGCGATGCTAGCAAAACTGCGTCCCGAACTCCCATCGGGAACTTTCATTACACAGTCATGCCTTTTGGATTGAAGAATACAGGTGCTACCTATCAACGAGCAATGACTGCCATCTTTCACGACATGATGCATAAACAAGTATAAGACTTTGTCGATGATGTGGTCTTCAAATCGAAAACTCGATCATCCCACTTAGATGTGTTTAGACATGTCTTCGAAAAATGCAGAGAGTATAAATTTGAAGATGATTCCATGAAATGTGCATTTGGTGTTTCTTCTGGAAAGTTTCTAAGGTTCCAAGTCATTACAGAAGGGATCAAAGTCGACCCAGACAACACAAAAGCCATTACCACCATGCCTCCTCCACGTACCGTGAAATAGCTTCAAAGCTTTATGGGCAAGGTAAATTAAATTCGACGTTTCATTCTAGGATTTTCTCAACTTATTACTTCCTTCAGTCCTCTGCTGAAGAAGGGAGCAAATTTTGTATGGACGACTGTCCAACAAGATGCTTTTCAAAAGATCCAATAGATAATATTATCACCAGCTGTCATGAAATCCCCGGTGCAATGCCGACTGTTAATACTCTACACAACTTCCAGTGATGTTATTGTTGGGTCTCTTCTCGCTCAAGAGGATGAAGAACGCGTCGAACGTTTGATCTACTACTTTAGTTGTACAGTAAAAGACGCTGAACTCCGGTACCCTAAAGCTGAAAGAGCATGCTTATCATTGGTTCATGCGATTTAAAAATTCAGACATTATTTGATGCCGAACAAAGTCGTGCTCATTTCTAAAGTTAATCCTGTAAAATTCCTACTATCCGACCCAGCCTTGATAGGGAGACCTGCAAAATGGTTACTTCATATGTCAGAGTTTGACATAGCATGTATCTCACCCAAAGCAATCAAGGTCCAAGCAGTTGCAGACTTACTCGTTGCCTTTCCAGGGGAAGACATCACAATGCTGCATGAAGATATGCCGGGTGAGTTTCCAGAAATTTCAGTCATTAAAGAAAAAATCCGCCACTCCTAGAAATGATATTGGAGGAGCAGGCGTGGTGTTAGTAACCCCGTCCGGTGAAGTCTTCTCACACTCATTCAAACTAGATTTCCACTGCACCAACAATTCAGCAGAATACGAAGCTTTCTTGTTAGGGTTGTCCTTAGCCAAGCAAGCAGAAGCAATGCACCTGTAGATAAGAGGAGACTCAAAACTATTATTCGATCAAATGAATGGTGAAACTCTCTCAAAGAAGTAACGCTTGCCCCATTTTGCCGATGTAACAATCATCCATACTTGTCGTACTAATAATAGTCATGATGACTGTTTGACAACTCTTGCTTCCAAACTGCAATTTGAAGGATCCGAGAAGTCTATCATTGTGCAAATATGTTCTGTGTCATCCACCTATCTCACTCAAGTTGAGGATGCTCAAGCAAGCGACTAGCGGGCACCTATCATTCATGAATTGAGCAGTTTCCTTATATAAGGGAAAATTAGCCTCAAGAGTTAAAAAAAACTTTTTCTGCTACATGGGCATTATATTATCGCAACCTTGATAGATCTATGTCACGATACCTCAGATATGAAGAAGCGATCAAGCAACTCAAGCGCATACATGAGGAAATATGCGGACATACGTTGGTAGTAACACTTTACTGGAGGCTCCGAAGGCTCGGGTACTATTGTCCCTCCATGGAGGCTCTGTCAAGAATATTGCAAGGATCTTGACCCGATTTTCAAACACCGCATCATCATTTAGAAGCTCTTACGATCCACCATACTAGGGACTGGAGAGAACCTTACATCAAATACCTTCGCGAAAATGATTTGCCATCATAGAAGAAAGAAGCAATCAAACTCACTCGAAGAGTAAAGATGTTTTGTCTATCTCGAAGGAATCTTGTATCGCAAAATCTTCGGTGGGAACTTGCTGAGATGCCTAGCCGAGCATGAAAACCCAACAATATTGAAAAAAATGCATGAAGGAGAGCATAAAGGAAAGAGGAAACTATTTATCTAGGTTCATGAGAAATATTATTTGCCGACTATGGAAGGCGATGCAGCTACCTATGTTCAGAAATGTCATCAATGTCAGATCCATGGTAATCTCATTCACACTCATTGTCTCCCATTACATTCTGTGAGCAGCCCATGGCCTTTCTACAACTGGGGACTGGATATCATCGTAAAAGTCAATCCAGCATCTTCGAAGCAACATGAATACATCATCACAGTAACTGAATATTTCACCAAATGGGTTGAAGCCATCCCTCTTCGAAGCACCACTAGAGTCACGATTGCATATTTCATCAAGGAATACATCATATGTATATTTGGCGTTCCTAAAAATCTCATCACAGATAATAGAACTCCTTTCGCCAACATACATGTGAAACAATTTCTCGAAGAATATGGTATCAAATAGAGTTTTCTCTACACCGTATTATCCCTAATGCAACAGACAAGCGGAAAGTACCAATAAGATTTTGATCCGGATTTTCAGTTGAATAGTTCATGATAATCCTAGAACATAGCATGAACAACTGCCTATGGATTTGCTGGCCTATCGAACCGCACCAAGAAGCTCAAATCGGAACTTCTCCATATTCCCTTGTCTATGGTTTTGATGCCATTCTCCCATCCAAAATCAAGATTCTATCAACAAGGATTGCAACGGTCAGTGGAGTACAATGGGACAAAGCTGAAGTGTCCAATTCAATAATTGTTGAACTGGATGCTCGAGTCAAGAAGGGATAAAGTAGAGAAATATGTGGAGGCTTACAAACAAAGGATCTCCAGAGCATACAACAAAATGGTAAGACCTCGAACATTCCAAGTAGGAGATTTGGTACTGAAAACATCAAAGCATATTCAACAAGACATGTCTTCTCCCAAGTTTTCTCCCCGGCATATTAAACAACTACTTTATTTTCGAAAATTAATTTCCATTCCTTCAAAGAGCGTGCAAAATGCTCATTCGTTCAAAACTCAAAAAAGATTTCATTAATCTAACAAAGAGATTTCCTTCAATATCATGATCAATCGTCCTACTTTATTAAAAAAATAACCTAAACCTATACAAGACAAACAACCTCAACCACTCATTCAGAACAAACCATCTAACAATGGGTAATTTCTGTCGAACACCATTTTGATCCTTTTTTGGAAATTTTCGGTTTTCACCCTCAAATCTTGAATTGCCTGTCAACCCTTATTGACTCTAGCGCGAGAGCTTTCTCCTCTTCAATGATAGAAGTTGAAATATAAATCATATTAGCAGCAACAACTTCCCTATCAATTTTGATAATCTCAAGTTGACGACGGAGCCAACCTTTGTTGAACCTCAAGGTCTCACAGTTCGAGATCATATCATCAAATCGATGAAGCTCTTTTTTCTTAACGTCGCTCAGATTCTTCTTGTTCATTTCATCTAGATGTGTCAAACAGGCCTTCCTGGCCAGGCCTGACATGGTTTTAGTCAGCCTAGCATGTGCCAGAAAACTCTCGGAATCTGGATTTTCTGCCACAGTTTTTTGCCCCTTGTTAACTGGAACCAACAGGTAGGGATTTAGGCGACACTTTCTTAACAAAAAATGTTCCTCTATGTCTTGTATTTAATGAGTTAAAAGGGCTTAGCAATCGGATTTATCGTTTAGGAGATCTGTTCCCCGGAAACTAGCTGTCCTGAGCTGAAATCTGTAGCTACGCAGTTTTGTGACCTAGTTTGCGCATACTTTTGATTGACCATTTGAACTCGGAATCTAGATTTTTAAATTGAGTTTGGAAGGTGGTTATTTCGGCTTTCTAAGATGGGGTCAAACTCTTAATTCCGACTTCTAATGAAGTCTAGAGAGCCTCGACAAACTGGGTAAATACATTGGCTAACTGAAGTTAACTTTGACTAACAGTTTGACTAGTGACGTCGTTGACTAACGGGGTCAACGACCCAAACTCAAAAACGGACAAATTTACGACCCAAACTCAAATACATACCAAAACTTACGACCCAAATACTAATTAACCCTTCTAATGAAGCCCTAAATTTCAAATAAGATTGATACGGTGACGCTGAGAAAAGTGACAGTATTGGGGACTGACCGTCCATGACCATGACTAGACACGATCAAAGGTCAGTATCCTAACTCGGGACTGAGTGTTCATGCACATCACACGTTTCTTCCTCTGCATGGCCCGACACTTCCAGAGTATGCATGCGCGGACGACACCACCAGGTCTGTCGAAGGATTATGGTCGACTTTTATGCACATGGACGTTCGTCCACTTCGCCAATCAAAGGCATAAAAGAAATAAAAAAAAGGAAATATACAATAAAAGGATTTCCATTCAAAAAATCCTAATTCAATATCTATGAAGTAAAGTTGCTCGAATGATCAAGATGATATCTACAGAAATTGAAAAGATGTTCAACTGCTCAGGAAGATCATAAAAAAATGTTCATCAAGTTTATCGTCGTCTTCACGATCATAATCTTCCATGGAATTTTCTTCAAGTTCCTATTCAAAATTTTATCGGGAACTTCTTCCAAATGATCTTCAGGATCATCATAAGTTGCTTCCAAATAGTCATCTTCTTCGTATTCGGCTCGAAAATCAGCTTTGTCCAATCATTCAGCTCTCATGTTAGGTGGATATGGCTTAACTTTATGCTCAATAGGTTTCCAGGAAGATTCAACCTCTTTCGCATGAGAATCGGAAGCTACACCATTAGCATGGGATCAAACTTCATCCACTGCTAGTCTTGCTTGCTGAACTCGACGTCGTTTCTATTGCTAAGCTGCGAGCTTTTCATCTTCAGCCCTTTTCCTCTAAGATATTTCATCACGCCTCAGCTTTGCTTCCGCATCCACTAAGTTCAAGAAATCACAAATTTTAGCACGAACCACGCCTAGATGATCAAGAGGCATACCATGTATCAAATCTCTTGCCCCGTTGAAAGGTTGATCTATCTTTGCATGAACATCTTCAAGGTCTCTCATCTTTGGGTCGATATTTCTGGAGCATTTCTAAGAGGATCCGTATATATAGTTATCATCAGGAGCAGCCATTATCTGTTACTAAAAGTACGAAGTCAAAACAAGTTGGCAATATGCGTTAAAATGGTAACAGTTCAATCCTTACATGTTTACATTTTCACTAACATTAGTGATTATAATGCGAGAACTTGCTCGTTTCTTCAAACCTGCATAGACGAGAAAATTCATTATTCAAAAATCAAAACTTGATTTTTATAAACCGTGAATGACTCATTAATTCTCTATTGTGTGAACATCCACTAATTTTTATAATATTGTGAGCAATTCACATAATTTTTCACCATGTTCCACTAATTTTCAACTATGTAAGCATCCACTATCAAATTATGGAAATTCGCATAAAGATATTATTTGACTTTTACAAAAACCGTGAGCAAACTCACATGGATTTTAAATAAATAAATAATAATTGACGTGTAAATAAAAAAAAAACTTTTCTCGCTCGGACGAGCATCCACCTATGGAACGAGAGTCTTTTCTAATTTTATGAAAATCCGCGTATTTAAAATAAAGTTTTGTTTTCATGAAAGCTCATCGACAAAATTTTCTTCACTGCAATTAGACTATGTGTATTCAAAAATATATCTCTCTTATATTAGGATTATTGTTCGTCTCTTAAACAACGGACGTTCGTTTCTAAAACAAAGTCTTTTGTGAAAACTCAAACCAATACATATACATATACACATGATTTATTTATTTTTAACATGACCAACTCATGAACTCAAAAAACAAATCACCTACCTTGGTCGGTGTCGGCCAAAACTTCACCGACGGTGATCGGCAATGGTCGGCGCTGGTCAAACTTCAAAAAAAAAACAAAAATCTCTGCTCGAACATGAGAGAGAGGTGAATAAGAGAGGTGCTTGGCTGGTCAAAAGAGAATTTTTCTAAACAAAAAAAATGGTTTCTTCCCTTTTATAATAATACTTATTTCCAAAACCTAATTAAACTCTTTTTCCGTTTTGGGCCCGGGCCAGTAAACCCTAAACCGACGATAATTGGGCATTCGACCACACAAATAAGTGCCGCCTCATCTCTCCACACTCACCGAACGATGCTCTATCATCCTCCTAGAGTTCTTATTCAAGTCATCGCTCGTACATGACATCATTGGAGCAAATCGAGGATTCTGGCAATATATTTTACGATTAAGTTCGATTGCTAATTTCGTATGAGATCAGGAAAATCACCATCAATTGCTTACTGTGGAACATAACTGTCCTTCACTAAGTAGGGGACTTAATATTGATGGTGGATTTTCGACAAAGGCTAAAATCTTAAAATCATGATCATGCATATTTCATACACGGCTTCAGACACATATGTAGAACTCATATTTTAGGATTCAGACGTGAAATCTAATGTCATAATCTTTGACTGAGCATACATCCTCTCAGATCCGGCATGAATATGTGATTCTTAAGTCTTCTCAACTGAGCTTTTCACACTCTGCATATTTCATCAACAGTTCTACATAGAATCGAAATGATTGGACGGCTCCTAGACATATTACATGCTAGTATAGAGCGTTGACGTCTTCAGGATGCCACATTGTTCCCTGACTATGTAGAGTGCATATGTATAGAATTCTAATGATTGGACGGCTCCTAGACATATTGCATGCTAGTATAGAGTGTTGACGTCTTCAGGATGTTGCAATGTTCCTGAGTATACAAAATTCATATTCAGAACGAGCACGATGTGTCTATCATATCATACCTCGCTTCTCGAATAAACTCGATCTTAGACATATTGCATGCTAGTACAGAGTTATTCATAGATTAATTTTAGCGCAACATTCATCAATTGAATTCCTAGAAAATAATCTATTTTACTACATTACTACGTTTCACGACTTATCCTGAGCTAGATTCCATGAATTAGTAATAGATATTCAACCCATTTTATTACTTTGTTTCATGGCTTATTCTCAGCTGAAATCGATGGATTAGTAATAAATATTCACTTCCGGGCATCTGGGCCACCACCGAGTAAGCCCCGGAAAAATGGTGCGAGTGTACTTAACAATAATACACGAACGAGCACCCAACTGCACAAACGAGCATTCAAAAATATGGATGAATGAGGAACCTATGCAAAATAGGGAAGAAAAATAATATAAAATAAAATAAACAAGCGACGTGGGACCGGGCCCACCGGTCATCCCACCGTGGCAGGTCCCCCTCTCCCTTTTATTTTATTTTAATCTATTTTATTATTTTCTTTGTCTCATGAAAACTCCTTGTTTGGGCAAACTTCCTCGTTTGAGTAAAACTCCTAGTTTCTCCATATTTCCTCACATGGTGAAAATTAATAAAATAAAATAGGAAAGAGCACGGGACCGGGAACACGAGCCTTAGCCTTGGCCGGTCCCATACCTCCCTAATTCCTTATTTTATTATTATTACTTCTTCTCTCATCTCATGAAACTCCCTCGTTTGAGCAAAAATCTGGTTTTTCCATATTTCTCAAATATTGCTCAAACTACCAAAAGCCAAAAAAGTAAAATGGTCACACGACCATCCGGGATTCTCACGATAAATATTAAAATATCATAATTTTAATATTCTCAAAATATTGGACGCACGAGCAAAGTTCTGCTTTCTCATTCAAGCAAAATCGAGAGTTTCAGTCAAGATCAAACTCTTCTGAAAATCCAAAATATTACTCGAACGCGCACCAGAAAATACCAAAATTCTCAGAATTTAGTCATGGGCAATATGGTGACACGGGCATGCCACCTTGATCGACCAAGGTCGGCCCTTTGGCCTGCAAGAAGCCAGCCCCACATCCTTTATGATTTTGAGCTAATAGTTCATATTGGGTTCAAACTCCTTCCAAACAACTTGGAATTTGCTCAATCGACCATCAGTTGGTCCGACGACCACCAAGTGATGCGTGTCGTGAGTGCAATTAAATTAAATCACTTATTTCCACATAATTAACTGGTAATATAATGGAAGCAAGGATCGTTCCCACGAAGAGCACGAAGTTTAGTTGTCAAAAAGGTCACGATTGGTGGGTTTTGTTTTTTAGATTGTAAACAAAGTAAATAAAGCAATTGAAAATTGAGTTGCAAGCAATATGGAGAATTATGATCAGGGAATCCTTCTTCGTTACTAAATAGTAGCATATTTATGTATTTTTTATCATTCACGGATTATTATCAACCGTAGTAAATCAGTTAGCACAGTGCTATCCTCAAAACTCCTTAATTCACTGGACACCGAAGCACTCAAATGTCAGATTCTATTCTATAAACCACCTAAAAGTAGAACACTCTAAGTGTAATTTGGTCGAATGATTTATAATTTGTGAATTTAGGTCAATCCTAGTAGTTGAACTCTTAGCGCAAGGTTCACTTTCTAGTGCTGACCATAAATGATTTCACTTATAACAACATGAAAATGAGCTGGAGTTTTTTTTTTAAAAAGGATTTTTAACTGTGTGCATGAGTACTCGGTTAGATTGAAGGGAAATATGTGGAATTCGGTAGAAGACTTGAAGGTGTTGTTTTTTTTCAGAGTACTTCATAGAAGAGTTAAGGTTATGGAGATGGTTGAATGTTTTTGGGTTCCTCCTGAACACAATGAGATTACGATTTGTTGTGATGGAACAATTAGGGGTAATCCAGGAAGAGCTGGAGCAGGTGTTGTTGTGCGTGATTCCAATTCAAATGTGTTAGAAGCTATGAGTGTTGGTTTTGGTATCCAAACTAACTATTTGGCGGAGCTGTTTTGTGTTATAGTGAATTTAGAAAGAATGGGCTGTTAAATTTAGTGTTGAAGATGTGTGCATTAGAACTGATTCTATGGGATCTGTGTTGGCGTATTCAAGAGATATCAATGAGGTTCCTTGGTTTTCACGAAATAGATAGTTTGCTGCAAGATCTCATTATAATAATGTGCGTTTTGTACACACTTATAGGGAGGAAAATTTTGTTGCTGATACGATGGCTAAAAGAGGTTGTTTGTTAAATAATGAGGAAGGAATAAGTTATGAGAATAGACTTGATTTCTTAAGGTCTATAGAATTCCCGAATGTATCTTATTTTCGTTTTAATTAGTTTGTAAGTTTTTGTGAGGCTCTCTGCCTCTCTTTTCTGTCAAACTAGTTTGTATTCTTTAGATATTTATTAATACAATTTGGATTTACCAAAAAAATCTACTTGCGATTGCTCCACAGAATCTCTCTGCAAGGTTTCACAATTTTTACTCGTGCAGAGATTATTCAACAATTATGGATATCCTAATTCTCTACTAGCATTAGGTTAACTAATAAACTAGTTCAGTTGGCCACCTAAACAATTTATCAATCAAACATAAAATTAATTATTGTAAAAACAAACAATAATCATGTAAATAATTAAAATAGATTTATATGCTAAATTGAATCATATATTAGAACTTAGAATTCATCCCCAATCACGAAGAAGTTTAGATACTCATGGGATTAGTGAAACCCATGAGATACATACGATAAAAGTAAGAGAAATAATTATAGTGATGAAAATAGCTCCCAAACCCTAGGTTTCACCTCTTGTGTTCTTCTCCCAGAAAGCTTGATAAAAGATTAAAAGATGACCTCTGAGTCCAAATTTGTGCACCCCCTTAAAACCGGGGTGCACATTCCGGCTCTATCTATTGGACCAAATTCCTCGTGTGGTTTCCGGGTTGTGGTTTCTACATTTTTTATTGTCTTTTTTTTTCTTTGTTTTCGTTTTCCTTTTTGTTAGTTAAATTTGCGTTAAAAACTGAGCAACTCTTTCTACTCTCACCATTAAGGCCTTATTTTTTTCCTTCTTCTCTATGTGTATTCTTTCTGGTATTTCAATCGGCCAAATAAGAAAAAATAGGAATTATCAATTTTGCCTATGACTCTAATCAAATTAAATACCACCGAACTGGATCATCATCACCTTTGTACAGTACACATATGGACTATGGTTAATCAACTGAGAAGAAGAAAAGTTAAAGTCAAACAGTAATGGTTTTTTGGTTCCTGATGCTAAGAGCAATATTTTGATTTTTATTATCACCATCAATCACTGATTCACACCAATATATATATATATGCAACATTTGGATTCTTGGGTTACATTTTGATTTTGATTATTATCACTTGGGTTTGATTATCACGAGTTATATTTTGATTTTGATTATCAACTTCTTTTTGACTCCACTGATGGTATTTTTGAATTTTGATTGTTCATGGTTTGTTGTATAAATATTGTACATGTGACTAATACTCATCCAGAAAGAGCAACGATGACTGTGATCTTGTTTAGCTTTTGAAAATATCAGGGAGATTAAAAATAAGTAATAGTGATTTGGACACAATTTTAGGAAGAAAAATAAAGAAACCCCTCAATGTATATTTCGACCAATAGATATTTTAGCTAATATATATTGATTTCTTATAAATTGAAATTTTCGGTAAGGATATCAAAGTACATCAGACTGATTTTGAATCTAAAAGAAATAGAGTGAGAAGAAAGAGGAGGATGGAAGAGGAGTCATTAATGGAGGAGGCACTGTATGTATCCCTTGTTCTTTTTAATTCTAGACAGAGAAAATAGTAAAAATAGTAAAAATAGTAAAAATAAAAAGAATTTATAAATGGTAAAAAAAAAGCTGAAAGTGGTTTCGGGAGGTTTTTCCAACAAATCAGGGAAGCCGAAATGTGCACCCCGGTTTTAAGGGGGTGCACAAAGTTGGACTCCCCAATAATATTAGAAGAGTCTTTTATATAGGTCTCCAAGTTATTGCTACGCCCGTGCATAAATCCCGGTCAAAATAGTTGCCAAAACTAGCCAAAACATTGCCAAACTCGTGTAAAATAGCAAAATCCACGTCCAATATCCTTTATGGGCTTCGCATGAACCGTAAAGCCCAGCCCAAATCAAAATTCCCAACTTCAATTAGCTTGTCAGTTGCAGGAGACTGGCAGCTTAGTTTTTTCTTCTTATTATGGCCAGGAATATATTCTGTCCGTTTATTCTCCTGGATGTTTAACTTAAAATTATTCTTTTCCATAACGTATGGGTTTTCCCATACGCAAACTCTCTTAGAACTTTTGCTTGTTTCTTTTCATTCTCGACGGCTAATACTTTATAGCCATAATATCTCCTGGAATTTTCAACCTCTTTTCCTTCTCTGTCAATCTTGAGTAAAAAGCCAACTCGTTCCCAGTTCTCTGTTTGGTCGAGCTCAAAATCTCTTCGTTATCTTCTTTTCTCAGTCTTCAGTTACTTGCAGGAACTATCTTCTTCATGGAAGTAATATCGACTCCGAGAATTCATACCTTCGTCTCACTGCCATCGATCAATCATCCCTGCCAATCAGTTCTTCTTCTATGTCAGGATCATCACGAATTTCTCCATCCTCGTTAATCATTCTTCTAACTCTAGTAATGAAGGTGGAAGCAACAATTTATAGGCACATTTACGAATACTCTAGGCATTAGCCACTAACTTTGACTGACTGACTCTTTTTCTAGCCACTAAACTTTATGCTTTCTAGAAGACTCTAGCCACTAAACTTTTTAGCTTCTAGAGGACTCTAGCTACTAACATTTTTTCATTTATATTTGACACTCCACCATTTTCCCATTACAAATTACATGTTCCAACAATCATCTCCCTGCTATGTTCTTCTTCTGAAGCTTCTCATCTTTACGATCCATCATCAACTATCCATCATCAACTACCGATAATCACAAACACCAATAGCAACCAAACTCAATCACCGAGAGTCCATCACTTCTCAGCAAACCCATGACCTTCTGATAAGCTTCAACAGTCCCAGATGACTCTTTCCATCGCCGACGATGATGAACAACACCCCTTTCTCCTCGTTGCCAATAGATCCAACTCCATGTTTACCTCGAGCTTTCAACACTAGCTCTTCTTGAGCAGTCTTCATCACCAGCAACCACCGAGCTCCAGCACACTTCATTTCTTCTCTTTCAGTCACATCAAACTCTCGCAATCATGATTGTCACAGAAACACCGAGCATCATTCTCATCACCATATCACTACCATAATCGTATCGAACTGAACTCCATTTTCTTTTACTTTCCAACTCATCGCCATCTTCTCTGAACTGCTCGACTCCATCGTTGGATGCAATCACTCAATGCTCTTTCTTCATCTCGAGCTTGTTATTATTTCTGCCAACCATGGTTCTCCCTGATCTATACAGCATCCTGATTATTTCGAGTTCACCATCAACATCGACAACCTCAGCAAAACTCACTTCTCCAATGGCAGCATCATGTTCACTGCCAGCATTCTTTTCATGCCATGTTTAACCATTAACAGTTGACGCTTCAACTGTCAGTCTTGCAAGACTGGCAGTGCAATGCATATCCAGTGGCTGCCCCTGAGTGATTTAGTTGGGCGCCTTCATCAATTATGTGCTTCGATGCCTTTCACAACTTCGACTTGCTTCAAATGCTTGTAACTTTCTTATATAATATCGGAATGACTCCATTCTTTCGTCGTTGGCTTCGTCTTTTCTTCCTCTTTGATATGATAGCAAGAACTCCTAGATATCAGATGAGTTCCACTTGGTCTTTGGCCTTCTCCACTTGTATCTAACTTTTTTCTTGCACAATTAAGCGCCAATTCTCTTCTTTTGGATGATTCACCTACTAAAACATAAATAAGAGAAAACAAGAGTAGTACAAGGATAATATGCAAGAAATATAACTAAAACAAGCATGGAATCAACACTAAAATCATGTGAAATATGCACTTATCAAATTCCCCCACACTTGGTTTGATCACTAATATTGACAAACATGCTTGAGATAGAAACGCATGCGAGTTCGACCGAGCAATGCTCTAACAATCTCCCCCTTTGTAAATTTTAGTGACAAAACTATCAACACATATGGAATATAAAAAATATAAATAAACGTTGTAGCTCATATTCCACATGTCTAATCTTCAATATTACTCGAAATCTTCATCACTTCCAAGTACTCCAATGATCCCAAAGGTTGTAAGTTTAACATCATCGTTGTTGAAAATCCGTAGCTATAACACCGAGAGAACATGAGTTCTCAATCATTGTTATAGAGTGTCATAGTATCATTACACATCGTCAAAGTCCAATTGCATCACAACTTTAACAACAATACTATGGTGATATGTCACTCCCCCTTAGTCAATACTCCATCTCACATGGAAACCACTCCCCCTTACATAATGATCCGAAAACCATATGTATTTGTAGTGTGAACTTCTTATTAATTCTCCCCCTTTTTGTCAATAAAATTGGAAAAGGTACAAGAACGGAATCCTAATGAATTTTTGAAAGAGACGTTTCATGACCAAAAGTAAGCGTATATCATCTTATTTAGATGCAATTAGAAAGCCGAAGCTAAATGCATTCATCAAGGAGTATATAAAGATACAAGATAACCCCTATAATATTCCACAGCTGCACTCCCCACAACTATTTGGCAATTAAGCACAAGTTTAATTAAGAACTCTCCCCCATAAAATGTCATTCCCGAAAGACAACAAGAGCGACCTTAATTTCAAAAGAAAAGAAGGATTTCTTTGGACATAACAAATTACATTCAAGTATGAATTTGAATCCAAAAATATTCAATTAAGTTAATCATAAGCGAACTCATAATTCATTTGATCGAATATGATCAACACAAGTAAACTTACGGAGACTTAAAATCACTCAATTAGATTAATCACAAGAAAACCCATAATTAATCTAATCGAAATACACAACTAAACTAATCACAAAAGTAATCAATTTAATTGGTCATGCTCGACACAAAGTATCTCATGGAAAAACAACTATGCCAAAACAATGACTCGGTCGATATAGCTCAACATAAGACACTTTACGGAGCCTCACAGTAATACATCAAATATGGATCAGGGAAGATCAATTACTGCGGAATACACAAGGATTCATTCTATTTTCCATCACCATTTGCACAATGACATATAATAAACATAATCCTTGAAAACAAAAGATTTTAACCTATCTTCCATCAAAAATTGACATAATAGGCTTAACTTTTTTATTTGTCAAAAGTCCATTCATTCTTTATCAATACTTGCATATCAACTCATGAACGACTTTACTTTTGACAAGGTACGGGACAATCAAGTTCACGGATGCAAACACACATATCCCATAACAAATTGCAATATATGAAACCATAAAGATTAATACTGCAATAATCATCTTCCAAACAGTTTTAGAATTTAAACAAATAAACCTAAAAACATGAAGATGAAAACGTTGGACATAGCTATGTGTAATCACAATAATGGCTATTCCAACCT
The DNA here is from genome assembly GCA_023529315.1 of Papaver bracteatum. Classification (NCBI taxonomy): domain Eukaryota; kingdom Viridiplantae; phylum Streptophyta; class Magnoliopsida; order Ranunculales; family Papaveraceae; genus Papaver; species Papaver bracteatum. Next base: position 10,429 of record JAJJWX010001459.1, on the reverse strand, counting down.
CTAGTTATTCTTTTAAACAAAGACAAGAAAAATAGAAAATTTACTAGGCAATAAGACCTTTAAATAATACTTTATCGTCTCCGAACTCCTTGTTGTCAACAGCCATTGGAACTTAAGGTCCATTAAGATAGGAGTTTATACCAATAAAACTTCTTGGCTGATATTGTCGAACCAGGGCCTTCTGAATCTCATGAGTCTTATACACAAAAGCCTTTATTTGTTGAATCTCCTTTCGTATCTCCTTTAACCCATCAAGAACATCAGAAAACTTCTGATAATTTGAAGGAACGGCTCTTGGCTTCCTCACATTCCTTCTTTTTTTTTTCAAAGTCGGAGCTAGCGGAGATTTTTCTTTTTCCCTCATGATTGATGGCTTAACAATCAATTAACACCCTTTCCATCAGAAGACATCATGCTTGGAGTATCCATAAACGTATGGGTTTGTGTGAGGAAATCACAATTTGCTCAACAAGTAGTCTTGAGATAAAAAAAGAGGTTACAGAGAAGGAAAAAGGAATGTAGGGTTTCGAAACCTTTAAACAAGTTCGTACATGACCAACTCTCAACCCTATGAAGAATAGAATTTTCGATAGTACCCTTTCTTTTCTTTGATAGACAAAAAGGAAAAAAATCTAAGGAAAAAAACTTTTCCTAAAGCCTGAAGGATACAAAATCATTGTCTCTTTTGATTAGGCACATGAGACAAGATTTCAAAAACAACACAATCAAGTTGTGTTGTGGTGAACAATAATTTGTCCACCATTTTCCTCTTGAGAGGAATCCACAGACTTTTATCTATCAAAACGACTTGACCATACTTTCTTCTCAACTGGTCTAGTCCATATCCTTGGAAACTAACTTCTTAGACGAAGATAAAATCCTACATACCTCACCGGTCTTCTGAGCAAGTTTAAGCTTCCTTGCTAAATGATTTGCTCTTCGTTGAAGTATGTTGATGTGCCTTTGTTGGTGTTTGTACTTGTAACACCTTGAAAGTTCATGACCCTTTAAGCAACAATAATAACACATCAAGTTAGGATAAAAATGAGGCTTTTGAGATGTGCAAGCAACTAGGCACATGGTGGAACCTGAAACACTACAAACATAGTTTTCAAAGGATGGGTCAACTTTATCTTCCAGAATACTTGGATTATCTTCTGAAAGAATATCAAGATTGATGTATGTATTGCTACAATTATCAAAATCAATATTTTTACAAAGAAGTGCAACACTTGATTTCTCGTATTCATTAGAATCATAGTTGTTATACATTTCATCAAGAGTTGTTGCAAGAACTTTGTTCCCAGTGTATTTTCTACGATTTGGGCACTCGTTTGCAAAATGACCGAATCCCTTACACTTAAAACACTGAGGCATATCCTCATCATCAGTTTCATTAATATCCCTATTTTTATGAGGAACACGATCATGAGGTTTGAATGATGCCTTAGGCTTATCTCTGGAGAACCGTTTACTTCTCTTCAGCGGAAGATCCCTAAATTGTCTTGTGATCATCGAGACTGATTTGTCAAGATCATCATCCGATGAATCTATCTCGGAGTGACCATCATCAGAGATATACACTTTTTTACTTTTATCAAGTAATTTAGTGTCCTTTAGTGCTTTGAACGCAACATCCTTAGATTTGGATGAATGTTCATGATCAAAGATCTTAAGCTTTCCAACCAGCATATTTCTGGAGAGATTATCAAGGTTATTTCCCTCAACGATGGCATGCTTCTTAGAATCGTATCTAGATGGTAGCGATCTGAGAATTTTCATCACAATGTCCTTTTCAGAAATAGTCTTACCCAATGCAAAAGATGCATTAACAATTTCAAACACTTTGTGATTAAACTCATCAAATGTTTCTTCATCTGCCATACGAAGGTTTTCCCAATCGGAATGTTTTGAAGCCTAGCTTCCTTTTCACTGGTATTACCTTCAAAAATGGATTCTAAGATTTCCCAAGATTCTTGCGACTTAGTGCAATTAGACACATGGTGTTGAAGATTTGAGGTAATGGCATTCAAACCGTCGGAATTTTTCTTTGCAGCACGTATCTCGGCAGGGGTATATTCACCAATATTCTTGGGAACGTTTACATCTCCAACAGCCACAACGGGAAGATCATAGATATTAACAACATATACCCATGATTGAAAATCACGCGCTTGAAGAAAAGCTCGCATAGAAATTTTCCACCATAAGTAATTTGAGCCATCGAAGACTGGTGGTACGTTTATTGAGATAGCACCTCTGTCCATAGAGTAAGGTCGCTACAAACGCAGACTTATAAGGTATTAAATATGTTTGCCTTCTTTGATACCAATTGAAAAAGCGGGGGTCTAACAACCTCACCCAATATTTCGCTTAGAAATCTGTATGGAAAAACTCCAATATACTTTCTATAGAATCAACTAGACATTCAGACTCAATCTAGATAAGAAGTATATCAAAGAGTTTATATCTCAATCTCTCGATTTGATATATACTCAAGCAAATAGAAATCTGCGAGTCTTTATCAAATACTAGAGAGATAACTCGGATGATACCAAAGACCAATATCCAAGTGTCAATCAATTTAAATCAACAACCAAAAGGTCGGATATTCTAATTGATTGAACAACGCATAATCTGTATTATTTCAATTATATAACAAATATAATGCGGAAAAGAAATAACACAGACACCAGAACTTTGTTAACGAGGAAACCGCAAATGCAGAAAAACCCCGGGACCTAGTACAGATTAAACATACACTGTATTAAGCCGCTACAGACACTAGCCTACTCCAAACTAATTTCGGTCTGGACTGTAGTTGAACCCCAACCAATCTCACACTGATCCAAGGTACAGTTATGCTCCTACGTCTCTGATCCCAATAGGATACTACGTACTTGATTCCCTTAGCTGATCTCACCCACAACTAAGAGTTGCTACGACCCAAAGTCGAAGACTTTAACAAACAAATCTGTCTCACATAGAAAAGTATATGGTAATAGATAAATCCGTCTCCCACGAATAAACCTATGAGTTTTGTTCCGTCTTTTGACAAATCAAGGTGAACATGAACCAATTGATAAACCAGATTTATATTCCCGAAGAACATCTCAGTATTATCAATCACCTCACAATAATATTAATCGACGAAGCGAAAAATGATATTGTGGAATCACAAACGATTAGACGAAGATGTTTGTGACTACTTTTTATCTTGCCTATCGGAGATATAAATCTCAAGCCAATTATTACAATTGTACTCGTACGATAAAAACAGCAAGATCAGATCCAACTACAAGAAAAGTAGTATCGGTTTGGCTTCACAATCCCAATGAAGTCTTTAAGTCGTTACCTGGTTTAGAAGAAGAAACCAAAGATTAAAGGAGAATCGACTCTAGATTAGCATAACTAGTATCACACAGAATGTGTGGGGATTAGGTTTTCTAGTTGCTATAGTTCTCCCTTACATAGTCTTTCAAATCAGGGTTTGAAATCAATGTTAGCTTGGTAACAAAGCATTCAATATTCACCGTTAGATAAAAACCTGATTAAATTCAAGCTAATATCTATCAACCGTTAGATCGAAAACATAGCTTGTTATACACACATGAAATGCACGTTTGTAGGTTTGTGTAACTGTACCCAAACTTGTACATTAGTTGGTTCAACAATAGTTAACCAAATGGTTAGCCATATGATAACTTTCATATCAACCATATTCTTCTTCACCATAACTAGTTCAAATGAACTAGTTAGAGAGTTGATCAATTGCAAGGAAATCTCATGTACTACACAAGACACAATTGAAGCAAAAACGATTTGATTCACTCGAATTGGTTCATGAACTATATAGCCACGGTTTTCAATAGCATTCCTTAGTTTATAAATATAAGTTCACAAATATCATTTATAGACATAACCTACTCAAGTTCGCGGATGGAGTTCACAAACTCCAGCAGAAATTCTCGGGTCGAGAACTTCCGCCAGTTCACGGAATGGGTTCGCAGACTGAGTTCGCGAACTTAGATCACGCACTTCTCCGATTTCACTTGATCAACAAAGTTCGCAAACTTTGGTTCAAGCAATAAGGACTTATACATATATGTGTTTCCACAACAATGTTAATATCCTCCAATGGTTATATATTTTAAACTCTCATTTCAATCATTGAAACATTCTCAGAGGACGTCATATAGTCGTTATTCACAAACTAGTTTTCGTTAGAGCAATTTCCAAAGTGATTGAAACATAACATGACTTTCGTCACTAGGAAAAGATGAACTTGGATAAAGCGAAAGCTTTACCAACACCTATTTCGAGAAATAGATAAGCGAGATATACTCAGCTCGAAATATCACATGTGCATATTCTTAGTCTATATAGTAAAACGAATTTTGTCTCAAGATAGGAGATAGAGTAGATAGACTTTTTATTGATAGATAAGTTCAAGTCTCCACATATATTTTAGTCAATGAAGATCCACTGGTTCCTTGAGTAGTCATTCGTCTTGTATGATGATCGCCATGGAGTTCTTGAGCTCAACTACACTTTCTATCCTAGTCCGAGACCTTAGCTATAGTAGACTAGAAATCAAGACTATATAGTTTTGATCACTAAGATTGACAAACATGATTGAGATAGCAACGCATGCGAGTTTGACCGAGCAGTGCTCTTATAGTAACACATATATGTATAAGTCCTTATTGCTTGAACCGAAGTTTGCGAACTTTTTTGATCAAGTGAAACCAGAGTAGTGCGTGAGCTCAGCCCGCGAACTCAGCAAACAAACTCAGTCCGCGAACTGGCGGAAGTTCTCTACCGAGAATTTTTGCTTGAGTTTATGAACTCCATCCGGGAACTTAAGTCCGCGAACTTGAGTAGGTTATGTCTAAAAATGATATTTGTGAACTTATCTTAATAAACTAAGGAATTCTATTGCAAACCTTGGATTTATAGTTCATGAATCAATTCGAGTGAATCACATCGTTTTTGCTTCAATTGTGTCTTGTGTAGTACATAAAGATCTAAGCAATTGAACAACTCTCTAACTAGTTCATTTGAGTCATTTGGACTAGTTATAATGAAGAAGAATATGGTTGATATGAAAGTTATCATTTGGCTAACCATTTGGTTAACTAGTATTGAACCAACTAATGTACAAGTTTGGGTATGGTTTTCACAAGCCAACAAACGTGTAGTATATATGTGTATAACAAGCTATGTTTTCGATTTAACGGTTGATAAATATTAGCTTATATCTAATCAGGTTTTCATCTAACGGTGAATATTGAATGCTTTATTACTAAGATAACATTGATTGCAAACCCTGATTTGAAAGACTATATAAGGGAAAACTCTAGCAATTGGGAAACCTAATCCCCACATATTCTGTGTGATACTAGTTTGCTAAGCTAGAGTCGATTTTCCTTTAACCTTTGGTTTTCTTCTTCTAAAACCAGGTTAACGACTTAAATACTTCATCGTGATTGTGAAGCCAGACCGATACTAATTTTATCATAGTTGTGTGATCTGATATTGCATATTTTATCATACGAGAGTACAATTGTAATAATTGGCTTGAGATTTCTATCCCCGATAGGCAAGATATAAAAGTAGTCAAAAATACTTCGTCTTATCGTTTGTGATTCCTCAATAATCTTCTTCACTGCGTCGATTAAGTTTATTGTGAGGTGATTGATAAAGCTGAGCTGTTCTTCGGGAATATAAGTATGGTTTTATTAATTGGTTCCTGTTCACCTTGATTTATCAAAAAATGGAACAAAACTCATAGGTTTATTCATGGGAGACGAATCTATCTATCCTTGTTTACTTTTCTATGTGATACAGATTTGTTTATTAAAGTCTTCGACTTTGGTTCATAGTAACTCTTGGTTGTGAGTGAGATCAGCTAAGGGAATCAAGTGCGCAGTATCATGCTGGGATAAGAGGTGTAGGAACATAACTGTACCTTGGATCAGTATGATATTGGTAGGTGTTCAACTACAATCCAGACCGAAGTTAGCTTGGAGTAGGCTAGTGTCTGTAGCGGCTTAATACAGTGTATGTTAAATCTGGACTAGGTCCCGGGAATTTTATGCATTTGTGGTTTCCCCGTTAACAAAATTCTGGTGTCTGTGTTATTTCTTTTCCGCATTATATTTTGTTATATAATTGAAATAATACAGGTTGTGCGTTGTTTAATCAATTAGAATATCCAACCTTATTGGTTGTTGATTTAAATTGATTGACACTTGGATATTGGTCTTTGGTACCATCCAAGTTATCTCTCTTTGATTAAGACTCGGAGGTTGTATTTGCTTGAGTAAATCAAATTAAGAGATAGAGATAACAAACTCCTTGAGATATTTTCTATTGATTGAGTCTAACTGTCTAGTTGATTCTTTAGAAAGTAACTCGGAGTTGTCCGTACAGATTGCTGATCGAAATATTGGGTGTGGTTGTTAGACCCCCGCTTTTTCAACCTTGCTAACTTATATTGGTCATTCAAAATATATTCATTACAGATCTGACTAATCATGATTTCCTTTCTTTTATGAAACAAGTTCATATATGTACTTCCTTTAAATAAATGTTATAAAACATTGTTCCCTAGGGTGAAATCATATATATATCATGCACACTGTAGGATCAGAATATCACAGGAGCAACAATCTTGCGAAGTTAACAACAAAACTCTTGCGAAATTCTCATCAAGTCATTACAAATGTCGCAGAATGGTTAGGAAAGTGACGTAATAGATGACGGTAGTATAAACATGAATAAAGTGTGATAATCTTGCGAATGAAAGAGGTTTGCGAAGAAGTATCACTAACAAGCTTGCGAGATTACCGCAAGTCAGATCCGAAATTAAAGGACAGCTTAGCTGGCATCCACTATATAAATCTCTATATAAATGGTTGAATAAACATAAGAAAGGGGGGGATCCTTTTCGAGTATTGAGCAAGTCATTAGGAGAGAGAAAGTTTAAAAGAGCGATTGTATTCTTGTTTTCTTCCATTTCTTGTAACATTTCTGTGAATCAATTAATAAAAGTGTTGTTCTTAATCTTTAAAAGATGTGTTGATTATTATGAATTCTTGTGAGGGGTGTAGTGTGGGATTTCCTGCTACTACATATTGGCGCTAGAAATAGGGATTCTTCCCTTGTTTTTAGTGTGAAAATTAATATTGTGATTTGAAAGAATTTGGAGTAGTTTGTGATAGATTTCATATAATTTTCAATAATTTATTGAGGTTGAAGAGATGGTTAGAAGAAGAAATGCTTCAAGACAACCAACAACTGTGAGAAGGAGTAAGAGACTCGCTGGAGAAAGAAGAAACAAAACTGGAAAACCATCAAGAATGAATACAAGAAATGATGGAGAAAATCAAATTCAACAACCAATTCAGCATACACCAGCGCAAAATAGAACTATGGATTATGATAGAGTGAGTATATACACATGACAGTCAGATTCAGCAGGTGAAGCAGAAGAGGAGCAACAATTAAGAAACGATAGGCGAATAGAGGAAGATCAAGAAGTAGTTGGAGGAATAATTCATGGAAATGGAGAAGTAGAAGCATTAGAGGAATTGAGACAAAGAATACATGAAGAAAGGAGAGTAGAAGCAGAAGAACGTGCTAATTTGACAAGACAGAATCATGGATTGAGAATGGAGAATATGAGACTACAAAATAGAAGGTCAAGAAGTACTACAAGATCAAGTTCAAGATCAATCAGAAGGGAAGAAAGACGAAACTCATTTGTAGAAAACGTTGATGGAAATATTCGGCAGGAGGTGCAAAATTTAGATGAAGAACATCGCAAAAATAGAGAAATGATTGAAGATCGATACATTCCACATGGTGAAATTCCACAAAACAGGCAGCGTCAGGAAAAAAATAATCAAGGTGATGAAGAAAACCAAGAAGAAGGAAGAAGAATATTACATGGAAGAGAAAATCGCATAAATGAACAAATAATTGAAAAAGAAATCGAGAGACATTATGCCGAACAAGCACGTTTAGCCTGCGAAAGAGAGAGATTGAGAGAAGAAGTGGAGGAAAGAGAACTCCAAGAAGCAATACGTCAGAACAACCATGATAACCGAGAAAGAAGACGTGAGCAAAACCACAACAATGGTAATATCAATGAAGAATATGATAGAATACAAAGGAGAATTGAAAGACAACAAAGAGAGTTGATAAGGAGTGAGCAAAATCGCAGAGGAGAAAATGAGAGATATAATGGTGTGCGAATTCATGAAATAAATGAAAGAGAAAATCGCAGAGAAAGACAAGAAGAAAATGTTGGGGAAGGAAATCAAACTCTTGCAGCACAAAACATGCAAGAATGCAGGAGAAGAGAAGCATAATTGAAGAGACCAATGGAACCAGCGTCCGGGGTAAATGAACAAATCTTAAGAGAACTGGCAGAAATGAGAGGAATGCTAAATAATAGGAGGGAAGGAGGTAGGAGACAATTGGATGAAGCCATAGAAGAAGCTTCGAAAATTATGTTCTCACAAGAAGTACAATTAGGAGGAATACCACAAAAATGCAGTTTGCCTGCGTTAACTAGCATCTTTGATGGAACAACTTATGCGATTCAACACATTAAAGCTTATGTGAGATGTATGTTATAGTGGGAGAATCATGATGCTGTGTTGTGTAAGTATTTTGCATCAAGTCTGACAGGAGAGGCGTTAAAATGGTTCGAGGGTCTACCCAGGAATACTATAACATCTTTCAACCATTTACAGACTACATTCTTAAGGGCATATATAACTAACAACTCCTTGCGACCAGGAATAGAAGATGTATTTTGATTAAAGCAGAGAATTGGAGAAAGTCTGAAGCATCTAACCATAAGATGGAAGACAATGTGCAGTGATATGGTTGGACGTGTGGATGAGAGATATCTCATTTTATCCTTCATCAATGCAATGTTCTCAACCAATCTGCTATACATTCAAATTTTTAGAATCAAAAATACAATCACAATGACTGAATACAAGCTCATCCACAACAGGATACGTTTCTTGTTGCGAATACAAGCTCATCAGCAGCGAATGCGAGTTTGCTACCAAAATTGATAAACACAGTTGTGAGCACTTTGCAGATCCAACAAGAAAATAAGAATGATAATCAACATAAGTTGGTAGCTATGGGAAGCAGGGATCAAGAAGAATTCGAAAGAGAAAGAAATTTTTATAGTCGAGGAGGGAACAATAAAATTCAAAGACTTGATCATCCACAAGAAACATATGAAGGACAAAGACAAAACTATCAGAGAGGATCAGGAAGTCAAAGAATGACATGGGAGGAGATCAAGATGCCCGCCTTTGAATACTAGTGTGGAAAAAATTTGGGAAGCAATAATTTTAATGGAGAACATACCAACAACCTGGAACATGGGAAAAGAAACGCTTTTAAATAACATGAGCCAATAATTTTGCTCTTATCATCACTTTCATGGACATTCTATAAATAACTGCAAAAACATAAATAGAATAATTCTCATAATGATAGACCAAGGAAAGCTAAATCATTTTCTAATGGGGGGCCCTCAATCTCAACTCTTACCACCACCACCAGCAGAAATGCAACAAAAGGAGTTAGAAACATTTGTCATAGAAGTTGGGGCGAAAGCAAAAAATTTATTTTGTAACTCTATTGTACATTCATACAAAACAATCGAAGATTTCCATGACAATGTCCTAAGCAGAGTTTTCGCAAGAGATGCTGATGGGAGAAAAATAATGAATATTGTGAAAGCTTCGCCATTAGAAGAGTGGCAAAAGCAGACTATTTCTTTCACTGCACAATAAGTACCTAAACCTGACGAAATGCATGACAATACGTTGGTGGTGAGACTAGAGATAAACCCAAAACAAAGAGAAGATGAATAGGAAGATGATGATGAGGCTGAAGATTCATGGGCAATTAATAGAGTTTTAATTGATATAAGGAGTTCTATAGATATCATGTTTTATCATACTTAAAAGACAATGGGAGGCAAAGATGAGGATCTAATACCTTCAACCTATAAAATTTATGGTTTTAATGGCACTTCCAATAAACCTAAAGGGGAGATCACAATGCGATTTCCATTAAAGGGGATATCTTCCAAGATTTTATTATGTATTGTCGATGTAGAGTCGCCCTACAATGCCTTAATTGGTCGACCTTGGCTACATGGGATTTTAGGTGTGCCATCGACTTTCCACCAGTGCATTAAGTTTCCACATCCTAGTGGCATTATAGTAATAAAGGGAGATTGGGTTGAAGGAAAGAAGTGCTATGAAATTGATGTAGAATCTTGCGAAGAAAGAGCTGCGAAGAAGGGGAATTGGAAGAATAACATTAAAGAAAGACAAAGAAGTGAGAGATTGATGGTCGATTAGGTAGAACAAAGAAAAGAAGG
>JAJJWX010001458.1:0-74580 GCA_023529315.1 Papaver bracteatum | reverse complement strand
ACAACGTTTTCAGACATAACCTCTTGAGTTCGCGGACTCAAGCTAACCGGTTGAAGTTAATAAACTCCAGAAGAATTTCTCGGGATGAGAACTTCCGTCAGTTCGCGGACTGGGTTCGCAGACTGCACCTGAGCTTCAACTTCAACAGATATTCTCGGGTCTGAAAACTTATGCCAGTTCGCGGACTGGGTTCGCGGACTGAGTTGCCGCTCACGTTCCTGTTCCACTTGATCAACAAAGTTCGCAAACTTCGGTTCAAGTGTTAAGGACTTAAACATATATGTGTTGCCACAATACTGTTTATATCCCACAATGGTTATATAGTCTAAACTCTCATTTCAATCATTGAAATATTCTCATAGGACGTCATATAGTTGTTATTCACGAACTAGTTTTCGTCAGAGCAATTTCCAAAGTGATTGAAACATAACATGACTTTCGTCACTAGGCAAAGATGAACTTGGCTAAAGCGAAAGCTTTATCAACACCCATTTCGAGAAATAGATAAGCGAGATATACTCAGCTCGAAATGTCACATGTGCATATTCTTAGTCTATATAGTAAACCGACTTTTGTCTTAAGATAGGAGATAGAGTAGATAGACTTTTGAGTGATAGATAAGTTCAAGTCTCCACATACCTTTTAGTCGATGAAGATCCACTGGTTCCTTGAGTAGTCCTTCGTCTTGTATGATGATCGCCATGGAGTTCTTGAGCTCAATTGCACTTTCTATCCTAGTCCGAGACCTTAGCTATAGTAGACTAGAAATCAAGACTATATAGTTTTGATCACTAAGATTGACAAACATGCTTGAGATAGCAACGCATGCGAGTTTGACTGAGCAATGCTGTAACAATCTTCCCCTTTGTCAATTTTAGTGGCAAAACTATTAATACATATGGAATAAAAAAATTATATAAATAAACTTTGTAGCTCCCATTCCACATTCTAATCTTCAACAATACTCGAAATCTTCGTCACTTCCAAGTAGTCCAATGATCCCAAAGGTTGTAAGTTTAGTATCATCATTGTTGAAAATCTGTAGCTATAGCAATGAGAAAAGCATTGGTTCTCAATTATTGTTATATTGTGTCATAGTATTATTACACAGAGTCAAAGTCTAATTGCATCACAACTTCAACAAAAATACTATGGTGATACTTCAGCCCCCCTTAGTCAATACTCCATATCACATGGAAACCACTCCCCCTTACATAATTATCTGAAAACCATATGTATTTGTAGTGTGAACTACAATTAATTCTTCCCCTTTTTGTCAATAAAATTTGCAAAGGTACAAGAACGGGATCTTAATGAAATTTCCGTAAGAGACATTTCATGACCAAAGGTAAATGTTCTATCATCTTGTTTAGATGAAATCATAAAGCCGAGGCTAAATGCATTCATCAAGGAGTTTATAAAGATACAAGATAACCCCTAAAAATTTCACAGCCGCACTCCCCATAAATATTTGGAAATTAAGCGCAAGTTTAAAAGAACTCTCCCCCATAAGATGTCATTCCCTAAGGAACAACTAGAGCGACCTTTCAAGAGAAAAAAATGATTTCTTTAGACTCAACAAATTACATACAAGTATGAATTTGGAATCCAAAATATTCAATCTTATTAACCAAAGCGAACCAAGATTAATTTGACTAAATATGCTCAACACAAGTAAACTTATGGAGACTTAATTCATCGATTAGATTATTTATAAGAGAACCCATAAATATTCCAACCGGATTACACAATTAAACTAATCACAAAGTAATCAATTCAATTATCCACACTCGACATGAGAAAAATCTATGGAGTGCTAACTAAATAATCACACAAGATGATTGATTTAGTTCATTGGGGATCAACATAAGAGATTATGGAACCCCGACTAAGATTATCATAGGAAATGACAATCTTAACCGTACATGTACTCAACATGAGAGAACTCATGGAATACGAACTAAATAACCACACAAGTTGATTAATTTAGTTCTTAATGCTCAACGTATAGCATCTCATGGAACAACCAACCATGCCAATAAGAAATCGACTTAGTTGTATCGTGCTCAACATGAGATACACAATGGAACCTTCACGGTAATACATAATAATATGGAATAATTAAGCTCTATACCGTGGATAACAAAACAAGGACCTATTCTATTTTTTCCATCACAAGGTGACATAATATACTTTATCCTTGAATCACAAAAGATTTTAACCTATCTTACATCAATAATTGACAATATGGGCTTAACTTTTGTGTTTTTCCAAAAGTCCATTCATTCCTTTATCAATATTTGCATACCAATACGTGAACGACTTTACTTTTGACAAAATATGGGATAATCAAGTTCACGGACGTAAACACACATATCCCATCAAAATATTGCAATATAAAAAATCATAAAGATTAATACTGCAACCATCATCTTCCAAACAACTTTAGAATTTAAACCAGTAAATCTAAAAACAAGAAGATGAAATCATTGGATATAGCTATGTGTAATCACAATCATTGCTATTCCAAAACACTAGTTATTCTTCTAAATAAAACAGAAAACATAGAATATTTACTAGACATATGGAAATCATAGTTCATTAATAACTTCATATCTTTCGATGAAACCATCAAAGAATGTATCGCTGATCTCCTTTATTCTTTTGACCGTAGACACACATTGTTCGTGAGTTAGAACACTAACTTTTCGATCAACCACTCGACCAAGCTTCCTTGTTTTAGCACAGTCCATGATGAACTTCTTTTGATTCCGTATCAGAATATTCTGATTAGCAAGAATTCTGGCCTGACCATCTAGAAGTAGGTTTATCTGCAATTGAAGATTTGCAAATTCGACCTTTGAATCTATCTGAAAAAGAGTTAAATCCTTGACAGAATCATCAATCCAGGAGTTATGATCCTTTCTTTCAAGCATCTTCTTTAGAACCATCTCTTGAATTGACGCACGTTCCCGATTGCTTTCCTCCATATTAAGACACATAATTTCTTGAGTTCTTGCAGCGTTCTCCATATCAGTTTCATAGAACAAGTCACAACATATATATAACAAGTATATATACATTCGCAAATGAGGGTAGGAAAACCCAATTTTGCAAACCCTAAGAGTTCACGGACGGAGGTTACGGGAGTTCACGGACTGCCGCAAAAGAAACAAACTGAAATAATATACAACATACTTGAGTATTTCTTAACCATTTTCCTTGTACCTCTCAAGTTAGAAAAAAGGAAACAAATACCTGGAATCAAGTGATTGAGTAGAAACAAGTTTCACTGCGATTGTTGAGAAAGGTGTTGTACATATCATCCGACTGTTTGATTTTTGTGCTCTTCGCCTTTCTTCGGTTAACCTGTGTCCCTGAAGAATAGGACATGACATTTTTCACATATTCGTCAGATGATTTTCTCTGAGAACTAAATCTAGGACCTCTAGCAATAGGTTTAAGAGGATCCGAATAGATATGAATACATTTTCAAGATTTAGATTTATCAGAAACATCCTTATAAGTACATGAATTGTTCTTATTAATACAGAAAAAAGTATTGCCAGAAAGAACTTTATCCCTGTGATGATATCTAGAATAGAGATCATCCTCATAAGGTTTCTGATTTCTCGTGGGCATACGATTCACTGCTTTAGTCGACTGACTTTCTATTCCATTGACAGTGAAGAGAAGCAAATTACGAAGCTTAGAAATTTGTTTCCTTCTTGAAAAACAATGAATAGCATAATGATTCTATTTCCCACAAAAAGTACAGGTTCGTAGAGGAAAAGCAACAACTGGCACCTTTTTAAACTTCATAGCCATATGAGAAGATTGGAAGTTATGCAAACCTTTCTTAACACAATCTTCTTCTGGAGAACATTTCTTCATAAATGGTAATTCCTGAGAATTAGTCATAGAAACATTTCTCCTTAGGACAGAGTTTTCCTTTTTCAAGGATTTACACTGTTCATGGGATAGAGTAAGATATGCACAAAGTTTCTCTTTTTCAGCACGAAGTCTGTTAAGATCTGATGAATGAGTCTCGAGCAAACGTTTTTCTCTAATTGAGTCCTTTTTAACAACTTCCTCAAGAGTACTAATCTTTTCCTGTTGTAGAGTAGTTTCTTGTAGAAGTTTCTCAATGTTCTTAGAGGACTTTATGATATTATAGAGATCACGTTCTCGATTAAGAGACTTTTCAAATTCATCAATGAGATGATCATGATCATTAAAATCAATATCTTCATCTGTATGTTTTGAAATTCTGGTGAGTTCCTTTTCAGCTTCTTCCACAGTGTCACATGCCTCATGAGAGGAAGAAATGTCATTATCACGTTGGACATTCTTTCTACCCCGGGAATCGGAAGAATCAACTAAGGAATAATCCTTTGAGGTGTTTCCAAGACACTTGACATGGTCATAAGCTTTAGGAGACATTTTGGTATGTGCAACAGAGATTCCGTCCACATACTCAGATTACCACAAACACAAACTTGTAAGGTCTTTAACGTGTTTGCCTGATCTGATACCAATTGAAAATGCGGGGGTCTAAAAACCTCACCCAATATTTCGATTATCAATCTGTATGTACAACTCCGAGTTATTTTCTAGAGAATCAACAAGACTCAATCAATAGAAAATACTCAAGGAGTTATTATCTCAATCTCTTGATTTGATTTACTCAAGCAAATATGATTCGCGTGTCTAATCAAAGAGAGATAACTTGTATGGTACCAAATACCAATATCCAAGTGTCAATCGATTTAAATTAACAACCAATAAGGTCGGATATTCTAATCGATTGAACAACGCACGACCTGTATTATTTTAATTATATAAAAATATGATGCGGAAAATAAATAACACAGATACCAGAAATTTTGTTAATGAGGAAGCCACAAATGCAGAAAAAACCCGGGACCTAGTCCAGATTAAACATACACTGTATTAAGCCGCTACAGACACTAGCCTACTCCAAATTAACTTCGGTATGGACTGTAGTTGAACCCCAACCAATCTCACACTGATCCAAGGTACAGTTATGCTCCTACGCCTCTGATCTCAGCAGGATATTGCACACTTGATTCCCTTAGCTGATCTCACCTACAACCAAGAGTTGGTACGACCCAAAGTCGATGACTTTAGCAAACAAATATGCCTCACATAGAAAAGTCTACAGGTAATAGATAAATCTATCTCCCACGAATAAAGCTATGAGTTTTGTTCCGTATTTTTATAAATCAAGGTGAACAGGAACCAATCGATAAAATCAGACTTATATTCCCGAAGAACAGCTCAGTTTCATCAATCACCTCACAATAAACTTAATCGAAGTAGCGAAGAAGATTATTGAGGAATCACAAACAATGAGACGAAGATGTTTGTGACTACTTTTATCTTGCTTATCAGAGATAGAAATCGCAAGCCAATTATTACAATTGTACTTGTAAAATAAAAAGAGCAAGATCAAATCACACAACTACAGGAAAAGTAGTATCGGTTTGGCTTCACAATCCCAATGAAGTCTTTAAGTCGTTAACCCGAATTTAAAGAGAAAACTCAAGGGTTAATGGAGATCGACTCTAGCTTAGAGAAAAATAGTATCACACAAGAAAGGTGTGTGGAGATTAGTTTTTCCAATGCCTAGAGTTCTCCTTATATAGTCTTTCAAATCAGGTTTTGCAATCAATGTTATCTTCCTAACAAAGCATTCAATATTCGTTGTTAGATGAAAACCTGATTAGATACAAGCTAATATCTCTCAACTGCTAGATCGAAAACTTAGCTTTCCATACATACATGTACTTGACGTTTTTGGGTTTGTTTAACCGTACCCAAACGTGTACAATGGTTGGTTCAATATTAGTCAACCAAATGGTTAGCCAAATGATAACTTTCATATCAACCATATTCTTCTTCACCATAACTAGTCCAAATGACTCAAACGAACTAGTTAGAGAGTTGTTCAATTGCTATGAGATCTCAAGTACTACAAGAGACACAATTGAGTCAAAAATGATGTGATTCACTCGAATCATTTTATGAACTATAAATCCACGATTTGCAAAAGCATTCCTTAGTAATTTAAGATTAGTTCACGAACAACGTTTTCAGACATAACCTCTTGAGTTTGCGGACTCAAGATAACCGGTTGAATTTAATAAACTCCAGCAGAATTTCTCGGGATGAGAACTTCCGTCAGTTCGCGGACTGCACCTGAGCTTCAAATTTAGCAGATATTCTCGGGTTCAAGAACTTACGCCATTTCGCGGACTGAGTTGCTACTCACGTTCTGGTTCCACTTGATCAGCAAAGTTCGCAAACTTCGGTTCAAGTGTTAAGGACTTATACATATATGTGTTTCCACAACAATGTTTATATCCCACAATGGTTATATAGTCTAAACACTCATTTCAATCATTGAAACATTCTCAGAGGTCGTCATATAGTTGTTATTCACGAACTAGTTTTCGTCAGAGCAATTTCCAAAGTGATTGAAACATAACATGACTTCCGTCACTAGGCAAAGATGAACTTGGCTAAAGCGAAAGCTTTACCAACAACCATTTCGAGAAATAGATAAGCGAGATATACTCAGCTCGAAATGTCACATGTGTATATTCTTAGTCTATATAGTAAACCGACTTTTGTCTCAAAATAGGAGATAGAGTAAATAGACTTTTGAGTGATAGATAAGTTCAAGTCTCCACATACCTTTTAGTCGATGAAGATCCACTGGTTCCTTGAGTAGTCCTTCTCCTTATATGATGATCTCCATGGAGTTCTTGAGTTCAACTACACTTTCTATCCTAGTCCGAGACCTTAGCTATAGTAGACTAGAAATCAAGACTATATAGTTTTGATCACTAAGATTGAAAAACATTCTTGATATAGCAACGCATGCGAGTTTGACCGAGCAGTGCTCTAACAGTCATGTTTAGGTACTGCAATCCTCCCACCAAGCTGCGATATAATGTAATATCTAGAAACAAAGCAGCATCAGTGGATGAAAATTTTGAACGCGGAGAAACAGGGGTAGACACTGACTTGGAGTCTGAAAGATCAACACGCTTAAAAATATCCAAAGTGTATCTATTTTGAGTTAAAACTAAACCATCCTTAGTTCGTGTATCCTCCAGACCAAGAAAATAATGTATGTCTCCTAAATCTGTCATAGAGAACTTCTTTTGAAGAGTGGGCAAAAGATTGTTAAGCCCAGCAGTATCACTCCCAGTGATAATGATATCATCAACGTATAGTAACAAGATGATAATACCACCACTAAACTTTTTGATGAACATGGAATGATCAGAATGTGAAGAATTGAATCCAATATTCAAGAGAAATTAAACAAAGTGATGAAACCAAGCGCAAGGAGCTTGTTTCAAACCATAAAGAGATTTATGTAATAAGCATACATGATCAGGATAACGAGGATCCACGAACCCTTGAGGTTGTTCCATATACACTTTTTGATCAAGAGAACCATGAAGAAACGCATTCTTTACATCCAGTTTCTTGATTGGCCAAGAATAAGAGACTTCAATATTGATAACAAGGCGAACTGTAACTGGCTTGACAACGGAACTAAAAGTCTCATCATAACCAAACCCATATTGTTGTGAATAACCTTTAGCAACGAGTCGTGCTTTATGTCTATCAAGGGAACCATCAGAGTTTTGCTTCACACGATATACCCATTTAGAACCAATAACATTCATAACAATACGACGAGGAACCAAAGACCAAGTACGGTTGCGCAAAATAGCATTAAACTCTTCAAGAATAGCTGCACATCATTCTTTGAATTTAGACGCAGTAGTAAAGAAAGTAGGTTCAGGGGGCAGGGAAGAAAACTGAGCTGCAAAACGCTGTAATACCGGATATCTAGTAGAAAAATAAACCTTAAAGCTTCTGGGTTGAATAGTATTGTCCTTGAGTCTAGTAACCATAGGATGAGTATTAGGAGTCTACGGAGGAAGCTCTTGTACATTAGGCAAGTCCACTAGAGAAGTACGCAGGTAAGTAGAGGAAGGAGGACAAGATGTGGAAGAGAGCGAATCAGAATAGAGTGGAATAGTGGGAGATAATGTGGGGATATTGGAGGATTCTATAGGAGATGAAAATTGAGAGGAAGTAGAAGTTGTGTCAGAAAAGGAGAGACCTCGAGGAGTTAATAGTGAAGAAGAAGTTTCTGAATATTATAAAGAAGTTTGTGGTGAGGATATAGAAGATGTAGTACGGGAAGAAAAATCAGAGGTTGAAGTTGGAAATACCGAGTGCACATGATGCGACAAAACTGGAGTAACACAAGTGTAGGAGGTAGGAAAAGATTGCAAAGAAGGAGAACTGGATAAATGTGTTGCAATAATAGAATTTATCCAGGCAAGAAGAGTACCAGTAGATGCATTAAATTTTGGAGGAGAAACGATAATACCAACATCACTAGGGTATGGGAAGATTGACTCATCAAAAATAACATGACGAGATATATAGACTTTGTTACTCTTGACTTATAGACAGTTATAACCTTTATGTCTATCATTGTAACCAATGAAAATACATGGGAGAGTTTTGGGTTGTAACTTGTTATGTCTAAAAGGATTTAGAAGGGGATAACAACGACATCCAAAAGCCTTTAAAAAAGTATAGGCAGGAAAGCGATGATGAATAACAGAATATGGAGAATTATTGGTCAAAATCAGAGTTGGAAGTCTATTTATCAAATGGACAGCAGTGGATTAAAATTCAGCCCGAAAACTCTGACGAAAACTACTTTGAAGCATTAATGCTCTACCAATTTCAGTGATATGACGAATATTTCGTTCAGCAAGGCCATTTTGTTGAGGCGTGATAGGACAAGAAGATTGGCTAATGATTCCATGCTTAGTTAAAAAGGATTTTAATGGTTCCGTATACTCAGTGCCACCATCAATTTGCAAGACTCAAGGGTTGTAGAAAATTGATTTTCAACCATAGCTTTGAAGTTAAGAAAGCAACGAAACACTTATGTTTTGTCAGACAAAAAATATACCCAAGAGAATCGAGAACATTCATCAACAAACAAAAGGAAATAACGAAAACCAGAATTTGATAAGAATGGTGCGGGACCCCAAAGATCTGAATGTATAACAGTGCCAATTTTATTAGAATAATTAGTTCGATACGAAAAGGGAAGACGATGATGCTTATCACCAGCACAAATAGAGCAAATAGAACTTTGAAAAGAAGAGCTAGAATCTATATATAAACTTGACTTTAGAGACTGAAAAACTTCATTGTTGAGATGACCTAAGCGCATATGCCATACTATTGGACTAGCGCGAATGCCAATTGTAGTTGCAGAGAAAGCTGGAACATATGAGGACTGAGATGGAGATGAATCACTAGAGATGATGGGGTACATTCCAGCTTCATTCTTTCCTTTGTACAAGAGGGTTCACGTTAGTCGATCTTGTATACAAAATCCATGACGATCAAATTGAAAAACACAGTCAGAATCACGTGTTAGTTGCCTAACAAACACTAAATTATTAGCAAGAGAAGGAACATGAAGTGTGTTTTTCAGAATTCACCGAGAAGAGTCTGAGGTAAGATGCACATCACCAATTCCTGCAATAGGCAATAGCTTGCCATCACCAACAAGCACCGTGTCATTACTATTGTAGTCAATACGATTCGTCATTTGAGATGAATTAGATGTCATATGTGTAAATGCAGCTGTGTCAGCGAACCATTGGTTTTCATAGGGCATAAGTTGAATATGCATTGCTGAGAAGGCCTGTGGAAGATCATAATTTGGAGGTTGAGTTAGGCGATGACAAGTCTGTGCGTATGTCCCTTTGTATTACACTATTGACAAGTATAACCGAAGTTTGAGGTGGTGGACCAAGGACAGATCCAGTATTATTTCCACGACCAGAAGAAGAACGTCCATAAGACTGATTTTGATATCCACCAGAAGTCTGAAAATTGTTGTTACCACGACCATTTCCATTGTGCCATCCATTATGCCAATTTTGACCATTGGAATTCCAATTATTTCGACCACCAAACCCCGGACTACCACCATGAGAATTTTTTTGGTAAGATCCACGACCATAGCTTCCTCCACGACCACGAGGTGAATTATTGTACGAACCTCGTCCTCGACTAGAAATGTTGTTTTGATTTGGATTTGGATGATGACTACCACGGCCAGCAGACGTTCCAGCAAAGAAAGAAATAGAACTGTGAATATCAGTAGTTTGAGTTTGCAAGTTCTGTAGATAGTGAAGGTGAGATTCATGATGTATCAACAACGCATGAAGCTCAGTAAAGGTGGGAAGAGTACTGCGAGCTATGACTGCCGTGTATATGTTGGACCAGTCGGCACCCAAGCCACCCAGAGTTGTTGATACATGTTCAAAATGAGATGCCGGTTGAAAAACAGATGCTAAGGAATCATAGATTTCCTTTATCTTTAAAATATACTTAGAGATTGAAGAGTTACCCTTTTGAATAGTTGATAAGTTGGCTTTCAATTGAAGAATACGTGCTGGGTTAATTGTTGCATATGTAGAACGGAGATAGTTCCATACTTCACGAGAGTTGCCACGTCTGGACATTCAGACTTCATGGTTTCAGTGAGAGAGCAGTTAATCCATCCATGATATAATAGTTTGATCAATAACTTTCCATTCCTCATAGGTTAGGTTAGGAGTTCGAGCTTGAGTTTCTTCATCCACAAGTTCTGCAGTTGGTATTTCATAAGATTCGCTAAGATATTTAAAAAGCCTTTGGGATTTGAGAATAGGAGTTATCTGAGATTCCCAAAGAAGATAGTTATATCTAAGAGAACTATTTTTGTCGAAGAAGGCATGAAGGGTGATTTGTCTAACAGAGAAGAAGAAAAAGTAGAAATAAGAGAGCCTACGCTTTGCGAGATAGATGCAGGGATAGTTGGATAACCGGAGATTTGATCAGAAGCCATAGTACTAGAAGTAGAAGAAACAAACGAGGAAGATGAAGATGACAGAGCTGGTGAAGTTATGATGAAGAGAAGAGCAGACTAGGGTTTTGAAAAAAAAAATTGAGACTAGGGTTTTGGAGAGATCGCTCTGGCTCTTGTTACCATGAACAATTGTATAAGCTCTCTTAACCCTTTTAGGATATTAGAGGCGAGTTTATATATTGAGCTTATTGGACTTAATATTACAATGGACTCTTTACAAACAAACTGACTATATGTATGGATTGTACATGGACCAGTTCATATACATTGGATTCTATTCTAAAATATCCTTTGATGATCGGATAATATCATACTAGGTTCCTCTTCACAAACGCGCCGGTACTTGGTACAATAAACTCATTGTCTCGCACTACTTCCGCATTACATTCATAACAGGTACGCGGAAAGGAGAGTAAATACCTTTCCAATTCGTGCACAGGTGCACACATTAATCGCATAGCATTTCTTTGCACGTTTTAAGATACATAGCAGTTATTGTTTTAGGGAAGGCATCGATCCGACAGTCGATGCATATATATAAAAACCGCATTTTAGAGCACGATTGCTTACAAAATTATTTTCGTTATTATCACATAGGATTATTACGACATTGTTTAAAAAGTACGTGCTAGGAACTGGCCATATTCCAAAAACAAAGCAGTTCTTGATTATCTGATCCACAATAGTAGCGTAATAACTGGCCGACCCCATGTTCAACTTCAGTTATTAATGGTATTTTGCTCAGATCAACAAGCACGAGTCTGTTAAGATGTAAATTCAAATAAACGTAAAGTGCTCTACCACATGCAATGCGACTTCTCTGCACGAAACAATTAATAACATATACACCAAGACGTGTCAGCTTGTCCAATTTTATAGTGCAATGATCGATATTCATATTGGCCAAGAGATCGGTAAGGCCTTAACTCGTCGACAAAGTACTTACATTTGGGGTTGCAGATTAACTAGAGAAAACAGGATCATTTGTTGTTTCCACAATGTCCACGTTGAGATAGTCAATATGCATGTATTCCTAACTCCCAAGTAACATGCAACATAACTCATTAAATCGTATTCCCAAGTCCCAACGGACCCTTATCTACTTTTCTTTTTTTCTTTCGTTTCAATTTAACCGTAACTTCTAACCAGAAGTACCGTATTGGTACATTAATTATCATCGTTTCTCCTGCCGAGATGATTATTCAGTTCATTCTTCCATCTACCTGTTGTGATTGACTTGTCCCAAAAAAAAACTGAAATGTTTTGCTGCAAGCAACAGCATTTAATTGTCTACTACCAAAAATAAATGACATGGTTTTAAAATTGACAAGATTTTTATTCGGGCTTCCAGAAAAAGTGATGTTGTCGAATATTCGACTTTGGCTTACCTTCCAACTAGCAGCAGCAGCGAGATAGGCACCCAAGGGATAGGCCACCTAGCAATTAGATCTTTCTTATTTTATGATTTTTTCCTAATGAAAATCATGCATGATCATGGGTGTTAAAATGAATGATTTTTATTATAGGGAAAGCTTAAATGTTCAAGGGGAAAGCTGACATTTTTCAATCGATGTTGACTTATAGTCAATAATGGGTGGAAATAAAACATCAACCTTAGCAGTCTTCCGCCACCGTCGTCTTCGCTTCAATAAAAAACCATCGTCGTCTTTACTAATTCAATCATGCTTAATAATGAAAATTGTTTGTATTCTAGATCTAAAATTAATCCATCTTTTTTAAATACATACTCAACTGTTGGATCTAAGATTAATCCATCTTTTTTGAATACATACTCAACTTTTACTTTCTTTTTAACGAGTTCGTTTTGGTTTGTAATCAATACTCATTGTTCTGTTATAATTTAAGTCCAGAGAGAATAAAACTTAAAAACGAGACTGGTGGTTGATTTTGATAAGACGTAAACAAGTCTAAGCAACTGTTAGTTAATTAATTGTAACTAAATTCAATTGGGTACTCTTTTTTTTTTCCTGAAGCATTCAATTGGGGACTCATCAAATTGGCCATTGTTTTGAATCTTTTCATAGATCTAAGAATGAACATTAGGAAAGGATAATCAATTCACTTGGAGAGAAATTTATGCAGGATTCCAATCCGGGAAAGAATATATACAAGAGCATATGGGACCGTAGCAGTAGATCATGATGGAAAATTAATGAGTTCTTTGAAGTTTTTTTATTTCTACCCTAACTAATATATAGTCAACATTTTTTGACCGGAAGTCAGCTTTCCCCATAAACATTTTGGCTTTCCCTATAACAAAAATCAAATGAATTCACACGGGATTCCTACTTCATTTATTTACTTTTGAAAAAGGATTCATATCTAATGGTATAGATATGCTACGCTTGTCATCGAGTTGTGTGTTGTATGTACCCCTGGGAGTGGAGTAGTAAAAACGTTAGACAAAAGATCATGGAATGTTTACTACTGGTACCATTTTTCTTAATTCCCATGTTCAAAGACTCCATCGAATTAATAAAAATGTCCTCTGGAAAAATTTAAATATCTTTATCGATAGAAATAATCTCATATCCTGATATCTTCTGCCTAAATCTCCTGTATTTGTGAAATGGCTACAGCCTCAATTAGAGAGTCCCCTGGATTTCAGATTTTTAATGCCTAGAAGTCCGATTGCACCTCAGCCTTCCAAAAGTACTGATTTTTGATATGCGCTTCCCTTGGTACAAAAGTGTTGGATTGTAAAGATAATTGCATTGTAAGACCCATCTGCTGGACTCATTAATTTCGAATTCACCGTCCCCAGATACATCCCATAATTTCTTGCTGGTTAGACGGGTAAACTAATAAATGCTTCGCATACCTCCCCACGATTAAATTTATAACTATTTTTAATAAGAAAAACTGATTAAGATAATAATGAGTTCTCTGGATGAATCACTATTGATGCTATATAAAGACCTCCATAGTGAAGGGAAATAGTATCCTCATCACTTCACATCATTCTCTTTTTGGCTATAGCTATTATAGGAACATGAGTTCTTTTTCATATCTAGTGATACTACTAGCGCTGACAATCAATGCCAGCCTCCTCATCCAAACCACTCATGGTTTCTCTATACAAGAAGCCACTATCAAAGACATCCAGCAAGCTTTCAAAGACAAAACTTTAACCTCTAGGAAACTAGTTGAGTTTTACATCCAGCAAATCCAAGCCCTCAATCCACTTCTTAAAGCCGTGATCGAGGTTAACCCTGACATATTAGATCTGGCTGACCAAGCTGACAAAGAAAGAAGTAACACAAATGGTCCTCTGAGTGGGATGCATGGGATTCCAATCCTTATCAAGGATAATATTGCAACAAAAGATAAACTAAACACTTCAGCTGGGTCTTACGCTCTCGTAGGATCTGTTGTACCTCGTGATGCAGATGTAATTGCTAAGTTGAGAAAGTCTGGAGCGTTGATCATGGGAAAGGCCAGTATGAGCGAGTGGGGAGCTGTCCGTGGTACAAAAATTCCCGGTGGATGGTGTGCAGTAAGCGGACAGGGCAGGGTATGCATACAACTCCAACGTCTAAATACATCATGGGGCAGCTATGCATAGCTATTAAATGTTTAGATAATATAGTTATTGAACTAATATTAATTCACGTGTGCCTGCAGAACCCATACTATCTAAGTGGGGGTACATGTGGTTCAAGCAGTGGCTCTGCTATTTCTGTTGCCGCATATTTGATAATAGTTTCGTTAGGAACAGAAACAGATGGCTCAATCCTCTGCCCATGCAGTTTTGTCTCAGTTGTTGGAATCAAGCCTAGTTGGGGACTGTGCAGTCAGTACGGTATTATCCCAATTGCGCCAACACTTGACACAGTAGGGTAAGTGTGTACACATGTATATGCAGCAGTTAATAATTCTATTTTTTGTTTCTAATTTTTTTTTTATGTTTGCATACTAATAATGAATGTGGATGCAGACCTATTGGTAAAACGGTAACGGACACTGTATACGTACTGGATGAAATTGTTGGTGAGGATGCGTTCGGTACTGAAGCAACAAACAGCCTGAAAGACTTAATACCGGAAGGTGGTTACAAGCAATTTCTCAAAAAAGATGGCCTCGTCGGAAAAAGAATTGGTGTAGTCCGGAATCCGTTCTACAATTTTCCTGCAGGTTCAACGCTTCCAAAACTCTTCGCAGCCCACATCGAGACACTCAAGTATATCATACTAAGCTTATCATTCCATCTTCTGATTTATTTGTTTTACTAGTTCATATTTATAGTACCAATAACATACGCGCAAATTGCTCGATTAATACTAAAGTCTATAGATCTTCTTTCAACAACAATATAGGCAAGCAGGTGCAGTTATAGTGGACAATTTGGCAATCACCAACATAAACACTATTCTAAATCCTGCTCTAAGTGGTGAAACCCAACTAGAGAAGTTCGAGCTAAAGGTGGCCCTGAATGTTTACCTAAGAGAACTAGTTTCTTCTCCAGTCAGGTCGTTAGCTGATGTGATCGCCTTCAATGCCAAAAATCCTTCTTTGGTGAGTATATTAATTAAGTGCATATGCTCGTATATTGGTCGTATGCATCTGTCCCCTACAATCAAAAGATAAGTGATGGTTGAAACTTTCATCGCATCCAGAGAGTTGCCTGCTAGAATTTCTTGCTCTATAGATAAAGTAGATAGTAGTTAGAATTTCTATTTACTATATATTGTACAAAATCATTACTAATGGTGCATCTTTATTAAATGATCAGGAGAAAACAACTACATATGGTCAAGGCTTTTTTATAGATGCTCAAAAGACAAGTGGAAACATTGGGGCAGCAGAGAATAAGGTGTATGAGAAGCTGAAAAAACTTGATAATGACGGGTTTGTGAGTCTGATGATTAAAAACAATTTGGATGCAGTCGTGACTCCAGGGAGTCGGTTCTCAACAGTGCTTGCCATTGGTGGACACCCAGGAATCAACGTTCCAGCAGGATATGAACCGAATGGAATGCCTATTGGAATCACATTTGGTGGTCTAAGGGGTTCGGAACCAAAGCTCATTGAGATTTCTTATGCCTTTGAACAGTTGACGCTAGCTAGGAAACCTCCTTCCTACGAAATGTTAACAAAGACTCTCAACACATTTGCCAACCAAGACGGTATTACTAGCAGCGATTCCTTAATCGAAATGATGTGATCATTTATCTGAGTTTGTTTTGTATGATTTTAAGAAAAAATATGCTAGGCCAAACAAGGTGATTTATTTGAAGCTTTTGCACTATGTCTTCGAACTAAGCGCGTATGTTGGGATCAGAATATAGTCTTTCTTTATTTCTGATCTTTTTCTTCCTTCTTTATGTTTTTCTTGGAGGTTATGGTTTCATGTCCCCCTCCTTGTTCTATTTGCTTTTTGTTACCAATAAATTCTCATAATGAGTTTAGTTTCCTGTCATTTTTAGTGAGGACCCCAAAAAAATTAGGGGGATTTTTTTATTCCCAACTCATAGATAAGGTTATGGGATGTCCTAATAGTTCGGAGAATACCTAAATGCCCTTCTATAATCGGTAGTTTAGGATTGGTTTTAGCAACCGATTATGATATCTATAATCGGTAGTTTAGGATTTGTTTTAGCAACTGATTATGATTGTGTTCTTCTCTTCTTTTCTTTGTTTTGAAAAAAATAAATTTGGGGCTACAATCAGAATCGGTATATAATAAACATCACACAACTATCGATTGTGAAAGTAGAAAAATCTAAAATTTCATTTTTTTTAATTTGGGGCTACTAACACAATCGGTAGATTGTGAACATCACGAAACTACCGATTGTAAAAGTAGAGAAATTTGAAATTTGGGGATACTATCACAATCGGTAGATAATAAACATTATCTACCTACCGATTGTGAAATTATAGAAAGTCCAAATTCCATTGGTTTTTGAACATTTTGAATTTGGGGCTACTACCACAATCGGTAGAAAATAAACATCATGAAACTACCAATTGTACAATCGGTAGATAATAAACATCACGAAACTACTGACTGTGAAAATAGAGAAATCCAAAATTCCGTTGGTTTTTGATTTTTTTTGAATTTGGGACTACTACCACAATCGGAAGATAAAGAACATCATGAAACTACCGATTGTGTCTGTGTAGAAAATTTGAAAATTTAAGAATTTTGGCAAAATCCAATTTTGGGACTACTTTGTAATCGGGAAGTTAAACGAACTTCATTTACTACCGATTATGTTAGTTCATTGACTACCGATTGTAATCGGAAGTTAAATAAACTTCATTTACTACCGATTATGTTTGTGTAGAGAATTCGAAAATTTAAGAATTTTGACAGAATCCAATTTTGGAGCTACATTGTAATCAGAAGCCAATTAAATGTCATTATTGTCTACTGATTATAGATATATTTTGGCTAAGTCGTTTACAATCAATAGATGTGGTAATTCATTATCTACCGATTCTGGGTAGTTTGGCTATTAAAAATTACATGATGTTCTCCCGATTGTAAACTTAATTACCGATTCTTGATAGTTTCTGCCGATTGCAAACTTAACTACCAATTATGAAAGGTAGTTTGGCCCTTAAAAAAAGCGGGAGATAAAGGATAGCTTCATTTTAAGGTTGGGTGACTCGTTTTTGTCTTATGTTTCGCCCCTAATTCTTTTGGAGTCCCCCCTAAAAATTCCAGGTATAGTTTATCTTAAAAATTCTCATAATGCCGATCAAAAAATATAATAATCTCGTAATGAGTTTAGTTTAGAGAAAATTAGGCGCAAGCCCAAAACAAATAATATTCGCAATGTCAGGCCCACAATTAATTTTAGGTACCGTGATACCCATAATTATATGAAATTATTAAAAATGTATGCATGACGCATTATGCATCTGCATGACGGGTTATGCATCATGGGTATAATTGGCAACGCAACTTGGATATAACATATCTAAAAAACCGCGCCTTGGAATTTTACAAATTTTATATCGTTGGAAATCTTTTTAAGAGAGCTACGCAACGAGTACAAACAAGAATATCAAATTTTTATTTTTCACGAAAAAATCGGATGTGGTCATCATTTTAGGCAAAATTTTCGAAAACTTGATACATATCCATTATGCAGCCACCAAAAAAGATGCATAACACATTCTGCAGACGCATAACGAATTATGCAACCATTTTCTCCACTGCATAACAAATTATGTATTTGCATAACAATGTTATGCATCTATAACAAGTTATGTAGTCATTGTATTAGTGCGTACATGAAAAAATTGATGCATAATGCATTATGCATCTATTTTCTCGATGTATAAAAGATTTTGCAACAATTTTCTCGATGCATAATGCATTATGCATCCATATTTTCGGATGCATAACAGGTTATGCATACATTTTCAGTACTGCCTAACATGTTATGCAATTTTTTTTGTAAGTGCATGAAAAATTATGCAGTCTTTGTTTTTGTTGGTTTTAATAGTGATAAAAAAGTTGTTGCATAACCTGTTATACAATCATTTTTTGGACTGCATAACAAGTTATGCAACAAATTTTGTAGATGCATAACATGTTACGCGGACATTTTCTAGACTTCATATATAAAAGAGCATAACAAGCAGAGTTTATGTACGTTATCAACTACGAAAGGACTAAAGAAAGACCATAAATATCATCTGAAGTTACGCCGGAGATAAATGCAAGGCATAAATAAGAGGTTTGAAAGTCTTTGAAAGTCCTTGATTAATATATATGACCCATATATGGGATCACAACAAACACATGCATATGTCGAATGACGCCATACTCGTAAAAATCCATAGATAAAGTTAACATTGAAAGACACCATTACCTATAAAATTTCCCTTCCTAAAAAAATAGCATTGACCCATGCACCAAACATTAAAAAAAAAAAAAAAAAAAAGCAAACAAACCTCATCTTATACTTCACTCAACTTACTTTTCTTCACTTGTCTCTAAAACAAAATAGGAAGGGAAGGAAAGAAGTAGAAACAAGAATTCGTTGAGAGCTGTTGATAAATATTTTATCAATGGCAACATTTACGATGATGATGATTTTGATCATGTTTTCCGCTACGATTTTTCTAATCAATGGTTTGAATTTGAAGGAGAAGATTGATGAAACTCCGTTGACACCATCCCCACCGGATTCAGGAATCAAGTGTACTATCCCCACCGGATTCAGGAATCAAGTGTACGGCGTGTTCGAACTGTGAAAATTCATTTTCTAGACTTCATTTTGTAGATGCATCACCCCGGACATTTTATCTCAATATATAAAAGAGCATCACTTGAATTCCCTAACAAAATCTCAACAAAATTTGAAAGTGGTCAATCCATCGTCATTTAGTGCTCATCAGATTTAATTCATTCATATAATAACTACTACTACTGGAATTTGAAAGTGCTCATATAAATCATTAAAATCTTCTCACCACCAAGACTTATTCAAACTAGTAGAACTATTTACAGATCTTTATAAAGTCAACTTTCAAAAAAAATAAAATAAAAATCCTAAATTTGTAAAAACTAAAAACAACCCAGATTCCGAAATCACATAAATTTCAAAATTCACTCAAATTAGATCTCAAATTTCCTAACAAAAATAAATAAATAAATAATTTTTTGAATTCCCTATTTTCCAATTTCAAGCTAAATCCATACATAAAATCCCAATCAGATCTTGATTCTGACAAACCTAAATCAAGCAAAATTCAAACAAAATGAAGACAAGAAATATTTAATCACCGGAACAAAAGTGGATTGTTGAACACGAGCTTCAACAATAAAAATAGCAGTAGCAGCATCAGTTATTGTATCCATACTAGTATAATCCTTTATAAACACTAATCACAACATCACTGATCCATTGGGAGTGAGCACTAAGAATCATAATTCAAGTGTTGATGAAGATTTAGAAAACTAATTGAAGAAGTAGTTTTTTCCTTTAGAAAAGAGCAAAACAAAACTTTATAAAATATGGGTTTGAGAATAATTTTCTTACGGAAAATGGGTGCGCGCATGAAGTTTTCTGGGCGTGGGTGTCTCAGTGTAAAAAATCTGAAAAATGGGTCTCACCGTAATTTTATATGGGAAAATTAGGTGCAGGCCAAAAAAAAAAAAAATTCTCATTGTCAGGCCCACAATTAATTTTAGGTGCCGTGACACCATAATTATATGAAATTATTAAAAATGTCTGCATGACGGATTATGCATCCGCATGACCAGTTATGCATCTGGGGTATAATTGGCAACGCAACTTGGATATAACATATCTAAAAATCCGCGCCTTGGAATTTTATAAATTTTATATCTTTGGAAATCTTTTTAAGAGAGCTACGCAATGAGTACAAACAACAATATCAAATTTTTGTTTTTTACGAAAAAATCGAAGGTGCTCATCATTTTAGGCAAAATTTCGAAAACTGACTACATAACACATTTTGCAGACGCATAACGAATTATGCAACCATTTTCTCAACTGCATAACAGATTATGCATCTGCATAACAAAGTTATGCATCTATAACAAGTTACGTAACCATTGTTTTGGTTAATTTTAGTGTGTACATAAAAAATTAATGCATAATGCAGTATGCATCCATATTTACGGATGCATATCAGGTAATGCATCTATTTTCTCGATGCATAAAGGATTGTGCAGCAATTTTCTCGATGCATAGTGCATTATGCAGTTATATTTTCACGACTGCATAACATGTTATGTAGATATTATTGTAGGTGCAGTTATGCAACCTTTTTATTTTTGGTTTCAACACTAAGAAAAATGTAGGACTGCATAACAAGTTGAGCAAAAAAAAAAAGTTGCAAAACATGTTATGCAACCAATTTCGAGAATGCATAACAAGTTATGCAACAAATTTGTAGATACATAACCTGTTATGCATATGACACTAAGAAGAAAGAAAATCACAAAATACACAAAGTGGATACAGATGGAACCCGTGGATTTAAAGGGGTTAGGGTAACTCATGTATGGGTACCCTTCATGTTACAACATGTCTAGAAAGCGGATGCAAGACGAGAGACAAGTGTATCACATATGTAAGGGTAGTACGATAAATTTGCTTATTTTTTTTGTATAAGAGAAAATAAAACAAACCTAATCCTTAGTATTCTCTCGTCCGTTTTTGTTCTTCCTCGTCTATTTTCTAAAGCTTATCCAAATTAGAAAATATTGCACCACTAATGATTAATTAAAAAGTAAAAGTTGTTATCGTTCTCTAAAAGCTCCAACAGGTATGAGCAGTTCGATTGTTTCAATGGACTTTTTGGGAAATCAGTAATAGATGATCACTGCATTTGGAAGAATCAGAAGAATCTCCAACAGGTATGAGCAAATTTGACGCAATTGAATTTATTTTTTGGAAAACAGAGGCGTTATGTGAATTAAGTTTAAGCTGTGATTGATTTTATTTTTGTTGCATTTGATAGTAATTTTGAAGAATGGGTGTGGGAAGAATCAATGGTGTAGGTCAAAAATTGATGTTTCGATGAAGAAATTTGATCAAATGTGATCTATTCTTCGTTTTTTTTTTGGTACTATTTTCTTCTTATTTGGTTGATCAATTTCTTAAAATCAACACGATTCAATTGATGAACTTTGAACTGCTATTTTGTTTGTATTAATGTATTTTCGTAGCCGCTTATCACGTTGTTGATGGTGGTTTTTAGCTTAGGGTTAAAATCTTAAAACACTAAACCCTACCATACAGTGATGTCAAAACATTTAAAGTAACAAGCATTTACTAGCCAAATTTACTGAAACCTTTAATGTGTCTCTAAATAATTATCGGGGTATGTTTTTCAAATTAGGGTTACGACAAGCCAAACCCTAATTTCCACGTGTGCCAATGACAAATCATGCCAGCCACACCAATCGCGCCAAAGCATGCCAACCATGCTAGCCGCACCTCTGTGCCAATGGAAAATCATGCCAGCCACACCGACCACGCAAAAGCATGCCAACCATGCTAGCCGCACCTCTGTGCCAATGGAAAATCATGCCATCCACACCGACCGCGCCAAAGCATGCCAACCATGCTAGCCTCACCTCTGTGCCAATGTAAAATCATGCTAGCCACACCGACCGCGCCAAAGCATGCTAGACGCACATATGTGCCAATGGCAAATCATGCCATCCACACCGGCTGCGCCAAAGCATGCCAACCATGCTAGACGCACCTCTGTGCCAATGGAAAATCATGCCAGCCACATCAACCGCGCCAAAGCATGCCAGCCAAGCTAGCCACACCTCTGTGCCAATGGCAAATCATGCCATCCACACCAACTGCGCCATGCCAAACGCACCTCGCCATGGCCCCATGTCGCGCCACCATACTGGCCTTAACTACGCGGCTATCAAAACGAAGGCGTGCAATAATCAACGGTTGCCCTTCAATCCTAGGAGAAAATCCTGGCCGTCTAAGGTTACCAAACGACCTTTTCCCCAAAACGAAGGCGTGCAATGATCAACGGTTTCCCCTCCTCTCAAGATGCAAAATCTCGACCGTCGAAGGTAACTAGGCTAGAAAGTTTCCCGAGCTTGACTTTCCAAGCCACGACAACATGCTACATATTTTCCAAAAACATTCGAGACATCAACACAAACTAGGGGATCCTCTTTGGGGTATTGGTTTGGCGGTTTACATCGTGCGGCGTACACTACGCCCGTCATAAGGAAGTTTCATAAGGGTGAGGCGGTTAGTAAATACGGGAAGTTATGTGTGAAACGTTCATGGGACATAAATCACATACGTTAACAATTTTATGGGACATCAATTCCATAACGTTAGAAGTTTCATGCGTTAACCACTTTATGGAACATCAATTCCATGCATACGGTTACCACCTCCTCCCATTTACTTCCCCACTCCTTAATGAGACCAGGGTACATTTTTACTCCGACTTGTATAAATAAGTCTTACCTATTTCCATTGAACAACAAGTTCATACGGGAGATACAACACTCATAAATACTTACTTTCTAGCTCACCCTGTTAGCTCTCTCACTTTTCTAATAACAAGTCGTAGTAACCCAACTACTCTTCTAGAATCAACTATACTGGTCTCACCACTTTCCTTGCTTCCCTCCCCAAAATTAACCCATTCTCCTCCACTTTGTGACCGAAGCAAGTCTAGAATGGCTATTTCTTGGTTTAGGCCGGACTTGTACAGATTGATCTCTCGAATCTAAAGTACTCCCTTGTAGTACATTGTTTAGGGTTTAAATTGTTAATCACCTGCACACCCGCAATTACCGAAATCAGCAGAAACCATTTTCACCTACAAACAATTGGAGACCACAGCGGGAGGTTCAATCTTTTGGTTACAATGTCAATTTTCGAATTTTGATCTCGTTCTTCGACCCAGACGTCAATATGGTAGAGGAAGATGATCCACTCCGACTCAGTTGCCCGGCGGCTCGATTATCATTCATGACACGACAAGGGATGACTAGGGACTTCCCAGAGAATAGAAGCAGATAATCCGCCTAAGGATCAACGGCTCGGTTATCAGAAGTCTCAGTAACGACTGGGGACTTTCTATGGCGGTGTTTCCATATAACTCGGTCTTACACCCGGAAGGTTCACTTTTCATCAGGAGACCTAAATACCGAGTAAGTATTACCTAGACAAGATACATAGTTTGCTATTTCAAGTTTTCAAGGGAATGATAAAATTGATAGCCATGTTACGCTTTACCCCGTGTCATCTACCAACACACTGTTCTAAGGTTTTTCCTGGGATGTCTGTGTCACTTCAATCATAACCAAAGCAATCAATTCCTAAAAAATTCATTCCAAAAATAATAACCCAAAAACAGTCAAGGTAACATTTATCTATCAACCCAAGAAATCCAGAAAATCAAAAACCATAAACCAGGCGTTTAGTTTGTCTTTCAAAGAAGAAAAAAAGTCACTTACCCGTACGTGCCTACTTTGCGCAACAATGATTACCTGGCGTTTAGTAGCAGACGTTACTAAGGTGAAATTCGAAGAATTGTTTATGATGAAGTATTTCCACAAGTTTATGAAAGGCATACCCATGGCCAGGGATTACACCAGTTCAGTAGAAAAAAAATGTCTACAGATTTATGGAAGGCATACCTATGGCTATGGTTTGCACCAGCATAAGAAAACAAATTGAAGGAGAAACGATGGAGTACATAGCTGGAATATGCTTGCCCACTTTATTACTACCACGCTACCGCTAACACTAGGACGTGATAACAAAGATATGAGATAAAAAGGCCACGTATAAGAAGAGGCAACTGAGCCCGCAAGAACAAGTCTGAACTACGCCAAGCCAGTGCCCATTCCAATCCGATCCAGAGCTAACCAGACGCGCATACCATAATCGCTTGCTAAACGCGCTTGCCAGACGTTCTTCCCAGACGCGTTTACCAGACATTCAAACCAGACAGGGCTTAGCAGACGATGTGCAAACCAGATAAGGATTACCAGACATTCTTAGCAGACGCGCTTACCATACACGCTTAGCAGACGCGCTTACCAGACTTGCAAACCAGACGCGCTTACCAGACGCACATACAAGACGCGCTTACAAGACTTGCTTACCATCCACAATACCACACCTTCCACTAACAGCTTGCATCCTTCCAGCACCATCTTCTCCGCTCCACAACCAGCCAAAGCAGAGCCATCCTTACCCTTCAAAACGGCGCCACGGTTCCAGCATTCCGTGAACAAAACCGTGCCATCGCTGCATGATACACCAATGATCACCAGAATCAGAGCCGCTTCCTCCACATCAACGTTTCTTCAAGTATGACAGATCCAAGCGTTACCAGAGACGCTGCTACTCCACCATCAGGGAAAGATACTGGAAGATCCGGAAGAAGCAGACCTCCTTTACCACTATTGATTTGATGGAAAGACAAAAGGTTTTTGTAAGGCTCAGACAGACGTGTTTATAACTCGGAAGAAGATACATATTTTCTCAAGACACTAACGGAGCGGCCACCATAAGAGGCATGTCAACCCAAGAGGTGGCTGACAAAGGAATACTTTTAACATCTGGCGCAGGCACTTCAGCAGGACGTGCCTTTATAGATGAAGAGGCTCACATTTCTCTTGAACACCCAGTAGAAGGGGATCAGCAATCCAATTTCATCACACGTAAAGATCAGGAAAGACTTTTACAAAATAGAAAGCAAAGGAAATCAACAACCCTTTTGAGTTCACGGAGACTCTTCTCCCGTCAGGACCCTCACGATGGGAACTTCGCCCACAAAGTCGTACAATCTATGATGAAACATTTATGTGAGATTCTATATTTCTCCAAGGAGTAGCTTCAAGACATATTTGCATCCCTCAACCGCACTGCATCAGGAAAGAAGGCTTTTCCATCCAGGAAAGATGTTCCCAAACCCCAACCTCTCCTGGAAAGCACGATCGATAGATGGAACTAGGGACTCCAAACCTATGTTCTCTTGAGGGATGTCGAGTTTGATAGAACGTGATGCGGCCTCCGAATTCAACATGGTAACCTTCAAGGCGATGAGAGTTGCAAGGAGTCATTTCAACGTTCTCTCCAGAAGTGGCTCCGCTTCAACGTTCTCCAACAGTGGCTCCGCTTCAACGTTCGCTTCAACATCACTCCTTCCTGCAAAGGGTCATGCCGCCACACTCCCCATGTCAAGGATCATGATCGCAGCCATCCAATATCCGTGGTCATGGCCACCCTTTGGTCCATCCCTCCAAAAATCGTGACCATGGACAGTTTTGCTCGCTTACGCATCCACCCAATCCTTTTACTTCCATGGGTGCCCATACAATTCTATCCAACCTACTTTGTTACCGCGATAATATAGTCTCTTCTGGTTACATCTACTACCAAGAACTGTTGCCGCTCATTTTTTGATACCAGTCAGAGCTTCACAACAACAACAATTATTACAAAGGTAACACATACTCCTCCATGTTCTGAGTTCCACATGGAAGAAGTAACAAAATCAGCAATACGAACACACAATGGTAATGTATTTATCATGGTCAACCCACTGACCATATAAGATGGAAACATTTAAACCATACTTGGGGACTGAGGGTATACACGAAATCCCTTCATTGTAAAATCTCAGAAGATATAGATAACCAAAAAAAGGACATAGCCACAATAAGGTCATCTACTCTTCAAGGGTGCAGCGCAAGAATATCATCACCTCTCTGTCTAGAAGACGCATTCAACACTTTACGAGGCCGCGGAGGATCCCAACCCTATACTTTCTAGGATATTTCATCATGTAATTTCTGAGCATCCCAGTGTCACATCAAGAAGTGTACGTTAGGCTTATATCAAATCCCATGGACGGGGATTCAAGGAAATGTAATGAAAGAAGGTTACGCATGGGGACTACCAGCATGAGACGCTTTCACTCCCCTCAAACAGGTTATTATTGATCTCAACATCATCACTGTCGAGGTTTTGCGAGCCACGGGAATTTCTCAACATGAAGCCGTACATGTGCACCGAAGACTACAAAAGCACGCCAGAAGGTTACATTCACGTATTCATCCATGCCATCATATCAAACCGAAGTATAATCGGGGACTTCTCACCGCATCCCATTCTGTACGATAGTCCAAGATTCAGAAAATGGTTTGAAGTATGTAACTTGGAACAAAGTCCCGGAAGACTTTATAGCAGCGCATCGGAAATGGAACGTCTCCATATTTTATCCCGGGAGGTCACAAGTTTTAGACCATGCAAGTATTCACAACACATCATCATCACGATCAGAAGGTCCACTGAACAACCTAAGGTCGAGGATGGACCGACGACGCAACCAGAATCTCCAAGATTATCCTTGACGTGATCGTTTCCGAGCATACATTTCATCCATCCGTCCCAAGAATATAGCGGAGTTTTGGTAAATTTTTGGAATCCACTAAAGAGATACTGTCAACGAAAAGATGGATCCAGACGAACAACAAAAAAACAGAAGAGGGTTGATACCTCTTTTCATGCGGACAGAGTTTTTAGAGCTTGAACAAAATTAATATTTTCTCCATGAACGGGAATAGGTGACTGGCGCGCGACTATGCCACACTGGGCCTGCAACATCCCTCCTAATGTCTTCATGAATTTCACTGTCGGGCCGTATTCACCTCCCAAGCGAGCTCGAAACCTAAATATTCCAGTGTAAGGAGATACAAAATTCTGTTTCGTGTGCGATAAAGGGACGGACCATCAAAATCTGAGCTCGTACGCGGATTCTACAATGATTCTAGTAAAGGGCCTAATTAGGGTTTCGGCATGTCAAACCCTAAACCGAAAGCGCTTCCCTTGCAAGAGTTTCCCTTCCAAAGAACTTCCCTTACTAGCGTCATGCATTGCCAAGCGCTTTACAGAGCGGCCTGCACCCGTTCCATGCCCGTAAGTGCTAATGGGTCCCCTTCATACCAAGTCCATGCTAGCAGCTCCGCATCGCGTTCCAAATCCTATCCTTAGAATTGCGCAAAGCTACCAGATGAAAGGATTGCGGATGCTACCTACCTCTCAAAACATATTTTTGAATAAGGAAATAATTCCCCATGGGCGTCGAACAAGAAGAAATCAGACAACACAGACAAATCATAATCGTGTCAAGCCGTCTTCTCCACTGTCGCGACCCTATCATCCATGCGTGTTTTCCTTACCAAGACCACGCCACCTCTTGGCCCCTCGAGCCAAGAAGTCCACTTGCTTCGCCTTCCAAGACCGCACCCCCTTTGCCTTGGAGATGTACGACCACACCAAGCCGGTAATGTTCATCTCACCACTCCACGGTCTGCATTCCCAGTACAACTTACGCAGGGTCGCCAACACGGGAATCCAAAAACTCTCTTTACCACTCAAAAAGGCTAGTCGGATTCTCCTTACCATCTTTGCAATGATTTACGCCTCGATTCCGTCCTTGTCTATCACTATCATATGCTTACCTCGCAACAAGGCTCTTGTTTCGACCTAAGCAGGGGACTTAATGTTGATGGTGGTTTTTAGCTTAGGGTTAAAATTATAAAACACTAAACCCTAGCAGATAGTGATGTCACAACATTTAAAGTAACAAGCATTTACTAGGAACATTTACTGAAACCTTTAATGTGTCTCTAAATAATTACCGGGGTATCTTTTTCAAATTAGGGTTACGACAAGATAGACCCTACTTCCCACGTGCGCCAATGGAAAATCATGACAGCCACACCAACCGCGCCAAAGCATGCCAACCATGCTAGCCGCATCTCTGAACCAATGGAAAATCATGCCAGCCACACTGACCGCGCCAAAGAATTCCAACCATGCTAGCCGCATCTCTGTGCCAATGGATAATCATGCCAGCCACACCGACCGCGCCAAAGCATGCCGACCATGCTAGATGCACCTCTATGCCAAAGACAAATCATGTCAGCCAGGCGAGCCGTACCTCCGTGCTAATGGAAAATCATGCCAGCCACACCTACCGCGCCATGCCAAATGCACCTCGCCATGGCCCCATGCCGCGCCACCATACTGGCCTTCACTACGCGGCTATCAAAACGAAGGCGTGCAACAATCAACCGTTGCCCTTCAATCCCATGAGAAAATCCTGGCATCTAAGGTTACCAAATGAACTTTGCCCCAAAAACCTAGCTTGGTCACGCACCTAGCCCAAGATAGTCATGCCATGCGCCTATGAAAAACCCTTGGCCCCACATGCCAAGACAAAAACGCACCTAGCCCAAGCTAGTCACGCCATGCGCCTATGGAAACCTCTTGGCCCCACATTCCAAGCCAAAATAGCACCTAGACAAAGCTAGCCATTCCCAAGGCGAACCCTTGGCCCTACATGCAAAGCCTAACCACACCCTAGATACGCCACCCTCTTGGCCTTCCCTACGCGGCCACCTAAACGAAGGCGTGCAATAATCAACGGTTTCCCTTCAATACCAGGAGCAAATTCTAGCCATCTAAGGTTACCAGACGACACATGGTAACCTTTGGCCCGAAAACCTAAGTTTTTCCACTCCAAACCATGCCATGCCAACGACATGCCAACTTATCCGTGCCACCACGTTGGCCCTCACTATACGGCTACCAAAACAAATGCGTGCAGCGATCAATGGTTGCCCCTCTTCTCAAGATACAAAATCTCGACCGTCGAAGGTCACCAGGCTAGCAAGTTTCCCGAGCTTTACTTTCCAAGCCACAACAACATGCTATATGTTTTCCAAAAACTTGGAGACATCAACACAAACTGGGGGATCCTCTTTGGGTATTGGTTTGATGGTTTACAGCGTGTGGCGTACACTACGCCCGTCATAAGGAAGTGTCATAAGGGTGAGGCGGTTAGTAAATACGGAAAGTTATGTGTGAAACATTCATGGGACATAAAGCACATGCGTTAACAATTTTATGGGACTTTAATTCCATAACGTTAGCAGTTTCATGCGTTAACCACTTTATGGAACATCAATTCCATGCATACGGCTACCACATCCTCCCATTTACTTCCCCACTCCTTAATGAGACCAGGGTACGTTTTTACTCCGACTTGTATAAATAGGTCTTACCTATTTCCATTGAACAACAAGTTCATACAGGAGATACAACACTCAGAAATACTTACTTTCTAGCTCACCTTGTTAGCTCTCTCACTTTTCTGATAACAAGTCGTAGTAACCCAACTACTCTTCCAGAATCAACTATTCTGGTCTAACCACTTTCCTTGCTTCCCTCCCCAAAATCAACCCATTCTCCTCCACTTTGTGACCGAAGCAAGTCTGGAACGGCCATTTCTTGGTTTAGGTCGGACTTGTACAGATTGATCTCTCGAATCTAAAGTACTCCCGTGCAGTACATTTTTTAGGTTTTAAATTGTTTCTCACCTTCACACCCGCAATTACCGAAATCAGCAGAAACCATTTTCACCTACAAACACACGTTCAAACATTTTCCTTTCTTTCTTGGTTTTCTGCGATGTAAACGATGGTGACGATGATAACTAATAAAATCGAGATCTTTTTGTATTTGGGTTGCAAGAGAAGATCGAATGACGACTTTTTAATTTTGAAGGAAATTATCGCCTTTCTATACAGAAGGTTAGTTGGGAATCAAAAAACACATGAAAACACAATTTTACAGAATTATGGGTTTGCGAAGAATTTTCACCCAGAAAATGGGTGCGCGAACGAAGTTTCCCGCCAATGGGTTTCACAGTGTAAAAATGTACATAATTGGGTTTGATAGTAGTTTTCATATTATCTTAGAAAAAATAAAAAAATAAAGCCCAAGCCCAAACCCAAACTTATGCGTGCGATAAGATTTATTCTTATCAGTGGTTTTGTTTAGAATTCTACACCAGTGGTTTTGTTGGCTCAGCATTCAGCTATTCCCATAGTATTAGAACTAAGTCCAATATGCTCTAGAGATTACAGTGGAATTGGTTTATTGAACTTAACCCCACCTCTTTCAGGAACAAATAGACTGGGAAGGGAAAATAAGGGACAGAGACAATTATACTACTTTGTTCCCATAAAATTATGGGTGTCGAGTCTTTGATTAATTAGGAGAATCAAAACATAGTACATATAGCACTTGGATGAGTCTCCCACATGTTATGATGAAACCCTTTTGTAAAGTTTTTTTTTCTTTTCTTTTAATCAAAAAACGATACCGTTTCAGATGAATGAATAAATCGGGTGATAACTGAGTCACCCATATCTCACCGATTCCCATTCTCATATCATGATTTCATGAATTCTTTCATGAGTATTTACCAGATATTGAACCTAAAGCTTAATTTCTTCAGAAAACCAACATTAATATCACTTAATTGACCTCAAATATCTTTCTATATCAAAACCCCAATTTCAATTTCAAAATCAAATCCAAAAGATGATTTCCATGGGGATTAATTTACGACAAGAGTAAACCCTAGGATCCTAGAGGCAGATGATAGATTAAGAGCTAGGGGTTATGGAATTGAGGAAGAGATGAAAGACACATTTTTGGAAGGTATTTTAATCTTATTCCTTTTTGGATTTGGTTTGATCTGTTTTTAAATAAGGGTAAGTATTGATGCTTTGATGTTTAGAAATGGGTGCCTGTATGAGTGTTTTTTTCATGTGCTAGTTATTTCATAGTATGTCTTGATTCCTAATTAATGTTTGTTATCTTCGTATTTTATCTATCTCTTCTTAGGTTAGTAATTTAAGGTTAATTTTGCTTTT
The DNA here is from genome assembly GCA_023529315.1 of Papaver bracteatum. NCBI lineage: Eukaryota > Viridiplantae > Streptophyta > Magnoliopsida > Ranunculales > Papaveraceae > Papaver > Papaver bracteatum. Next base: position 43,330 of record JAJJWX010001458.1, on the reverse strand, counting down.
CTGCTTGATAAGGTTCTTGTTGTTCGTACCTAATTTGAACTGTCATTCATTTTGTTAATTTGAATTCTATCTGCTAAGGCTTCTGGATTATATGAGTTATTTATTTTGTTTGGTATATGATGATCTAAATTGGGGTCTCCAAAATAGTTTTATTTGTCTTGGGGAAAAAAAAGAAGAGGAAATCTCTGTTTTCTGATTTCAATTAATTTGTGGTTTAATTTGGATTTAAAAAGAATTAAAAGGTGTTTTAAAATGAGTTCTTAGGGATTCTTAGATTTATAGGAATTTGAAATCCTTCCTAATAATCTATGTTCTTCTTCTTAATATGTCTGTTGTTATTGGTGGTCTTAAGGACAGTTCTTTTTGTATCCTTTACTTGTGTAGTAGCTGCCTCACTTTGTTTGAAGAAAGTATTTACTACTTGGATAGTTGTTTCATATATGATTAGAGCCTTGTTTTAGTAAATGTATTAGTTCGGTAATCTTCGCAGTCCGTTTTGTAGAGAGCTAAGCTGTCTTCCTATCTGATTTTAGTTGTTGTTATCCTTGTTTCCAGTAGAGAGTTTGTAAATTTAGTGGGGGCTTTTAAATTTAATCACTGCTATATGTTTCGCGCGGTATGGCAGCTGACTATGTTATCTAGTTTTAGCATCTTTATCTCTCATTTCAGTTTGCGTATTTTCTTTTCTATGTACCTGGTTCTAATATTTATACATCATAAGTTCAATTATTTTCTCTGTTGTGAGTCCTTCTGATAGTTTAGGGCCTGTTTTTTCATGTTATATTATTAGTTCGAACTAGAGCTGGCAAACGGGCGGGCCGGGGCTGGCCCGTTGCGGGTTACACGGGTTCGGGTTAATACGTGCCAAAACCCGCGGGTCAATTTTCTTCACGGGTGGTCAATTCTTCAACCCGTTCCCGTAACGGGTTAAACTTGCGGGTTCACAGGTTACTTAGCCCGTTTTATGGTTACTCAACTGAGTGACTGAGTCAACTCGCCAGAAACCGATTTTGACAGAGTTTCCTCTGTTTTTTTGTCTATTTCCGTCAAAATTCAGGCCATCGAAATCTCCCCTAGTCCCCTGCATGTTTGAATCACATTCATTCACCCTAAACGTACATCTACTTCACTTCAGGAAGTTCAATCAAATCGAACAACAACATCTCTTGCTTCTCCTTTTTCTTCCTCTAGCTGAATTTGACTGAACTCCCTTTTGAGCATAATTCCCTGAAATCTAGAGCTCTCTCCAATCTCAATGCACAATTCCATCTGAAATTGTAGCACAAGTTCATACCATAATACTGGAGTAACAGTAACAACACCATCTGCAGCCTCAATCTCAGATAGAACCCATCTCTCCAAATCGATGAGAAAACCAATTTCTAACTGTTTTCACCAACTCCACCTCCATTCTCAATTTCAATCTTTACAGACCAAACCCATCAGCACCATCTTCGATTTCTTCATCTGATTTTAATAGAAATAGCAAACCCTAACTCCATTTCTCGTTCTGATTTCTTCAATTGAGTTATACATGATACAACCACAAAACTCAAAATTAATTCCATATTCTCTTCATCACCTATCTCGATTTCAACAGATTCACTTTCTTCAAATCTAATTGCTCGATCTAATTGAACCACAGTAGCAGGAACCCATATTCTTCCCAGAATCTTCTATAACAAATCAAACAACACACTCTCCGGGATCGATAATTCCATCATCATCTTCAAACTCTCAGCAGCTGGATAACTAATAGTAAGAAGGATGGAGAGGTGGTGTGTAGCAGGCGTAAGGGAAGTAGGAAAAGATGGAGAAGAAAGAAAATATGAAGAAAAGAGACCTTCAATGCTAGGTTTTTTTTTTGTTTATAATAGGATTAAATGTAGTTAATCTGACGGTGGAAATTAGTAGTAAACGGGTTAACAGGTTTACCCGCGGGTTTACGGGACGGGCACGGGTTAACCCGTTTTACCACGGGCCACCAATTCTCTAACCCGAACCCGGATTGTTTATAACCAAGCCAAGTCGGGTTCGGGTTTTCACGGGCCGGGCACGGGTTAATCCGCGGGTTTCGGCTTGTTTGCCAGCTCTAGTTCGAACCAAATGTAATCATTTGGTTTGCTTTGAGTTTGATTCTTCTTACCGAACGTCTGTGTCACAAATGAAGACTCCATCCTCAGTTCCAACCCTAAGTTCCTCTGATCAATCTAAGACCCCAGGTAAGTCCACTTAAATTACTCCTTTCCAAGTTGTTCTTTCACTCATCTATTTTCCTTGCTATTTTGAGTTGTGATTTTTCTTTCCATCGGTGAGCAATAGAATTTGCAGGTGTGCAATAGGTCTGTCAAATATGTAATAGTCGGAATTAATTAACGTTTCTCCTTCTGTCTCTGTAATTTTCTTTGTAAGTGCTCCATTATAAAGCACACACTCTTAGTTAAAGTTGTTCCACTTTTGTAAGTGTTATTATATACAGCACTCCTTATATACTTATGTGATATGGTGATACAACACTCCTTATAGGGTTCAGTTGCATTCAAAAGTTATTTTCTTTCAAGTGTTGTAACACAAATTTCACCCCACCACCACCACCTAACCTATCAATTTTCTCATTCCAATTTCTGCCTCAGTCTGAACCTTTCATCCAATTACGGACCCAGCAAACCCCACTTCACTTTTACTTCTCATCAGCATAAATTCATAATGACTATCCTAGCTTGGAATTGCCAAGGCATAAACCTATCATCCCCAATTCAACACTTAAAAGGATTGGTCTCTCTTCACAAACCCAATATTTTGTTTTTATCTGAAACTTCAGCAAACAATCAGCATATGAGAAGCTTATCTCAATCCCTTCAGTTCCATAATCACTTCTTAGTCCCAAAAATTGGAAGGTGAGGCAGTCTCTGTTTAATGTGGAAAGATTCCATAAATATCCAATATTTTATTTCACTCACAACACCACATTCATACAATAGTTACACCACCACCCCCTGGACAACCATGGCTCTGCACAGGTATTTATGGCACACCACATCCGGACTCAGGAAAAGTCTACGGCAAAAATTTCCAATAATCTTCAACAACATTAACCCGTCCACACCATGGCTTTTATTAGGAGACTTTAACGACGTCTTAGATCAATCAGAGAAAAAAGAAGGAAGGAAAGTAACCTATGCCCAGTCTCAAACTCTCCTCTCTCTAATGGACCAGATGGGATTTATTGATATTGGATTCCGAGGAGACCCCTACACCTGGACAAACAACCAAATGGGCCAGGAAAACATTCTAGAAAGACTAGATAGAGTAATGGCAACCCAACATTGGCGGACTGCAAATCCGGACGCAGCAGTTACTCATCTTCCAAGAATAGCATCTGATCACGGCCCAATTCTTCTACAAGAGAAAGCAATGGAATGGCAGGGAACAAAAAACTACAAATTTGAAAACCTATGGCTATCTCATCCTCAGCTTAAACAAGTGGTTGAAACAACTTGGGAACAACAACAAGATACTGAACCTGCCCTTGATCTTCAACTAAAACTCATAACAACCAGACAAACTTTATTGGAATGGAACAAAGAAACTTTTGGCCACCTACCAACCATGATCAAGAAATCGACAACCAAGATAAAACATGCTCAACATCAATGTGATACACAATCGTGCAGCGACCTGGAATTTTGGCTGATCCAAGAAAAGCAACTAAGAATTGATCATGATGATCTACTATAATGTCATGCGACATACTGGCAGCAAAGATCCATAATCCAATGGTTGCAATCGGGAGATCTCAATACAACCTTTTTCCATACTAAAGACACTATTCACAAAGCCCGCAATAATATACAACAATTGCAAGACCCACAAAACAACTGGGGTTGACAAGACATAAGACATTGTTCAACTCATTCTAGATCATTATTCTCAACAATATGCATCCCCACCAACAATGATAAATGGAGATCTTTTTACAAATATCAGACCAAGATTAACTCCCAGAAAATCGGACATGCTCACGAAGGAAGTAACTATAGAAAAAATAAAAAAATCTCTTTTCTCCATAAACTCCAAAAGTGCTCCTGGTCCAGCCACACAAGTAAGTTTTTCAAAATATTCTGGGAAACAACTCATTCTCAATTGATAGCAATGGTTCGAAGTTTCTTTAATAATCTAAACATTTATCTTCTCATGAATCACACAAACATAACACTAATACCTAAAGTAAACCATCCTTCAAAACCTTCACATTTTAGACCCATAGCACTTTGTAACATCACGTATAAAATCATTTCAAAAAACCTAGTCAACAGAATTAGACCCCTTCTTCCTTTCTTAATAAGTCCATACCAAAGTGCTTTTGTACCACAAAGATCAATCCACGATAACATAGCAATCGCCGGAGAACACTTCCACCATATCAGAACCACAAGCCTCACCAAGTAGATATCCAGAAAGCGTATGATAGTTTATATTGGGGTTTCATCAAAACATCCTTTACAAAACTTGGATTTCCTTCATCCTTTATATATTACATTATGATATGTGTAACGTCAGTTACATATTCAGTCAACATAAATGGTACATCCCATGGCTACATCAACCCAACTAGAGGTATCATACAAGGCAACCCATTATCTTCCTATATTTTCATCATATGCGATGAAATCCTATCTACAAATCTGGGAAACCTTGAAAACAAAAAGTTAGTTCAAGGACTAAACATTTCAAAAAAAGCACCATCCATTTCTCATCTAATGTGTGCGGATGATTTACTAATTACCTATAAATCCTAGGATCAGAGCAACCATCACCTTAAGACCCTTCTCCAATCCTATGGAACTTCTGCAGGATAGGTAATTAATACCTCCAAATCAATAATAATTCACCACCCAAGACTAGCCCCGATCAAGGTAACTGAACTACAACATTTTTTCGATATGTCAACGACATCAAAACCTCTGACCTATCTAGGAATCCAATTCAAACAAGGAAGAGCATCCAATTAAACCTTTGCTTCCCTACTACAAAGATTAGCCCGGAAAGCTAAAGGATGGATGACAAAATGCCTAACTCCAGCTGGAAGACTCACTCTCATAAAAACCTTCCTTACCCCCACCTTAAACCACATTATGAAAACACAAAACCTACCAATTACTGTTCACAAACAAATAGATCGTATCACTAGGAATTTTTTCTGGGGACATGACCCAACAATTAAAAAGCTTCACCCTATAGGCTGGGATAAAGTCACAAAACCATTATATGAAGGGGGATTAGGCATAAGGAAAAGCAGTGATCATAATAAGCCTCTCATCATGAAAAGAATTTGGAATTTTCATAAAAAACCTAACTCCATTTGCGGAAGCCTCTTCAATGCAAAATATCTTGATCAACAACCTATTCTACAAGACATTCATACCATACCTTCCTCTTCCAGTCCTCAATGGAGACAACTGGCATCAATTGTCCCTGCCATGCAACAACTTATTTTTCATCATATTGGAAATGGGTTATCAACTCCAGTAGAAGCCAATTGGATTCTACACTCACCACCTATAGACCCAGCACAATGCTACCCAATCCAAATGGTAGCAGATATTATCGACCCAATCTCTCATAACTGGAATCAATAAAAATAAATCACACTTCCAAATCCTATAACCCAAAAAATCGTAAACATCCACCTCCCCCAAAACAACACTCAAGATAAAATTGTCTGGCCACACTCAAAATCTGGAAATTACACTACATCTTTAATGGCTCTAGATCAACCTTTAGGAATTACGACTGCCTTAACCGCAGAAACTTGGGCTCTCCTTTTGGCTTCAAGAACGGCAACAGAAAGACAATGGTCAAACGTTTTCTTTGAAACTGACTCATAAAATCTTTTGCGCTTCATCCCATCCTCTACCACCCTCCTTGGCACATCTCAGGGATGATTGAGGAAATAAAGAAGAGATTCAGAAAGATCCCACAGGTTGCCATTCAACACAACTACGGGGAAGGAAACCAAGCCGCAGATGGTTTGGTCAATCATGCAGCAGATGGAAGCCAATTATAATACTTATCAATGGGACCAGGCAATCCCGCTTTTTATTAGTCAAATTTTATTTCATGATTCTGTGGGTACCACATACCCCACGACAAATTGTAACCTAACCTCCTATCAATAAAATGTATGCTTCAAAAAAAGTAAAAAATAAAAATTATAGAGTTATACATAATCTTAGAACCATGATGACCCAAGAGTTGTGTGAAGGTGAAACTTGACGAGGGTCGATGAAAACAAATCTATTAGGGGTGGTCTTGAAAAAAAAATAGTTCATTAAATATTCAAATTTTATCAGAATTTCTTGTTTTAGGGACAGTGTTTGTTATTTTATCGGATTTTTCATTTCATCAAAAAATGGGTCACAAAATGTGGCTTCTGAAATATACCATCTTTGTCAGCAACAGGTGGAAACTGCTCATAATTTGTTTTTACATTGTAAGTTTTCTTATACTGTGTAGATGGATTTTATGGAATATTTTGGGTTATGCCTGCTACTCTTGTTGGTTTGTTTGAAATTTGGTCGCAATGTAAACTAAGAGGTGAATGTAAGGATGTGTGGGAAAAGATTTATTATACAATCGTTTGGCACATCTAGAGGGAAGAAATGGTAGAGCTTTCGGGGACAGGTAAAGAACAATGTCAGAAATAGTTTTGCTTATTAAACCAAATATTGTTCTTTGGCTTCATGATAGGGGAACATTCAAAGATATTGATGTAATCTCAATTTTGTTTCACTGGAAAACGGGGATGCACTTGTGATGTAAGTATTGGTACCCTCCCTGGTTAACATGAAAATCATGAAATTATTTCAAAATTTTTATATTGATACCCCTTTTCAAAAATTTATTATGTAACCATATATATAAACGTAAAATTATATTCTTAGATATGCAAAATATTTCTTCCAAATATATAATATAATTTTGACTGTGGCATTAATTGTGAGATAGAAAACCCTAGCTAGGTAAATCAACTATTGAATTGTTAGAATCCCAGTTGGAAGGCCCGGAGATTGAATTGTTAGCTAGGTAAAACGCACAAACCAAAATCTCTTTAGAATCCTTAAATTACAATCGATTGCAAAGAAGATCTTTAAGGCATTTTATTAAATAGAGAACGTATATTGTACAAAACTATAAGCGTTCAGATTAGGCTACACTACACCAAAACCAGGATTTTCTCACAGTGTAACCTGCCACAGTTTATTTTTCAGTCACTGATATACCTGTGATAAGTCCTGCAACAATTATAACTGTTGCTAAATTTTGTAATCGTGATAATGAATCTGAATATTTAACTTTTTTACTAGTCACAATTATATTTGTTGAAAATTATCTAGACAATCACAATTATAATCTGAAATGATGTTTCCACCCAAAAATTCCACCACATCTAAAACAACCCCGAATTAATCACTCTTACAATTTTGGTTGTCACTACTTTCGCAACAGTTATACAAAATAACAATTTTATTTAATTTCTAAATATCAACATTTATATTTTTTTTAATTTCTAATTTTCTTAATATTAGAAAAAAGGATCAAGACCAAGTCAACACGCCATGACTTTGTAGGACATTTGACTTGGACATATACCAATCTTTTCTCTCGATTTTCTCGACAAAACCACAACAAAAATATCCGCTTCTTCTGAAGACTATGAAAATGACCAAACTACCCTTATCGTAATAAGTGCAATAAAAATTTCGAAGACTGTGAAAATGACCATATTACCCTTATTGGACATAAGTGCAATAAATATTATGGAGACTGTGAAAATGACCATATTACCCTTATTGGAAAAAAGTGCAATAAATATTATGGAGACTGTGAAAATGACCAGACTACCCTTATCGAAAATAAGTAAAAGTAAATACTTTGAAAATGACCATATTACCCTTATTAAAAAAGTGCAATAAATATTATGGAGACTGTGAAAATGACCATACTACCCTTATCGGAAATAAGTAAAGTAATTCTTACAAATTGTGAAAATGACCATATTAACCTTATTGGAAAAAAGTGCAATAAATATTATGGAAACTGTGAAAATGACCATACTACCCTTATCGAAAATAATTAAGTAAATGTTACAGACTTTGAAAATGACCATATTGCCCTTATTGGAAAAAAGTGCAATAAATATTATGGAGACTATGAAAATGACCATACTACCCTTATCAAAAATAAATAAAGTAAATACTTTGAAAATGACCATATTACCCTTATTGGAAAAAAAAGTGCAATAAATATTATGGAGACTATGAAAATGACCATACTACCCTTATCGAAAATAAGTAAAGAAAATGTTACAGACTGTGAAAATGACCATATTACCCTTATTGGAAAAAAGTGCAATAAATGTTATGGAGACTGTGAAAATGACCATACTACCCTTATTGAAAAAAGTGTAAAAAATATTATGGAGACTGTGAAAATGACCATACTACCCTTATCGGAATTAAGTAAAGTAATTCTTATATACAGTGAAAATGACCATGTTACCCTTTGGAAAAAAGTGCAATAAGTATTATGGAGACTGTAAAAATGACCATACTACCCTATCAAAAATATGTAAAGTAATTCTTACATACTGTAAAAATGACCATATTACCCTTATTAGAAAAAAAGTGCAATAAATATTATGGAGACTGTGAAAATGACCAAACTACCCTTATCGAAAATAAGTATAGTAAATACTTTGAAAATGACCATATTACCCTTATTAAAATTGTGGAGACTATGAAAATGACCATACTACCCTTATCAAAAATAAGTAAAGTAATTCTTACAAACTGTGAAAATGACCATATTACCCTTATTAGAAAAAAGTGCAATAAATATTATAATATCTGTGAAAATGACCATATTGCCCTTATTGGAAAAAAAATGTGCAATAAATATTATGGAGACTATGAAAATGACCATACTACCCTCTTGGAAATAAGTAAAGTAATTCTTCTGATCAGTAAAATTATTATATTACCCTTATTTGAAAAAAATGCAATAAATATTATGGAGACTGTGAAAATGACCATACTACCCTTATTAGAAATAATTAAAGTAATTCTTACAGACTGTGAAAATGACCATATTATCTTATTGAAAAAAGTGCAATAAATATTATGGAGATTGTGAAAATGACCATACTACCCTTATTGAAAAAAGTGCAATAAATATTATGGATACTGTGAAAATGACCATACTACCCTTATCGGAATTAAGTAAAGTAATTCTTACAGATTGTGAAAATGACCATGCTACCCTTTGGAAAAAAGTGCAATAAGTATTATGGAGACTGTAAAAATGACCATACTACCCTTATCGGAATTAAGTAAAGTATTATATACGTGAAAATGACCATGTTACCCTTTGGAAAAAAAGTATTAAGGAGATCAAAAATGACCATACTACCCTATCAAAAATATGTAAAGTAATTCTTACATCGTAAAAAATGACCATATTACCCTTATTAGAAAAAAAGTGCAATAAATATTATGGAGACTGTGAAAATGACCAAACTACCCTTATCGAAAATAAGTATAGTAAATACTTTGAAAATGACCATATTACCCTTATTAAAATTGTGGAGACTATGAATATGACCATACTACCCTTATCAAAAATAAGTAAAGTAATTCTTACAGACTGTGAAAATGACCATATTACCCTTATTAGAAAAAAGTGCAATAAATATTATAATATCTGTGAAAATGACCATATTGCCCTTATTGGAAAAAAAAAGTGCAATAAATATTATGGAGACTATGAAAATGACCATACTACCCTCTTGGAAATAAGTAAAGTAATTCTTACAGACTGTAAAATTATTATATTACCCTTATTTGAAAAAAATGCAATAAATATTATGGAGACTGTGAAAATGACCATACTACCCTTATTAGAAATAATTAAAGTAATTCTTATAGATTTGTGAAAATGACCATATTATCTTATTGAAAAAAGTGCAATAAATATTATGGAGATTAGAAAATGACCATACTACCCTTATTGAAAAAAGTGCAATAAATATTATGGATCTTGTGAAAATGACCATACTACCCTTATCTAATTAAGTAAAGTAATTCTTACAGAAAATGACCATGCTACCCTTTGGAAAAAAGTGCAATAAGTATTATTGAGACTGTAAAAATGACCATACTACCCTTATCAAAAATATGTAAAGTAATTCTTACAGACTGTAAAAATGACCATATTACCCTTATTAGAAAAAAGTGCAATAAATATTATGGAGACTGTGAAAATGACCAAACTACGCTTATCAAAAATAAAGTAAAGTAAATATTACATACTGTAAAAATGACCATATTACCTCGACCGGTCATTTTCATAATTATCCATAATACTTATTGCACTTTTTTCCAATAAGGGTAACATGTTCATTTTCACAAATAAGAAGAATTACTTTATTTATTTCTGATAAAGGTATTATGGTCATTTTCACAGTCTCCAATCTCCATAATATTTATTATACTTTTTCAAATAAGGATAATATGGTCATTTTCACAGTCTGTAAGAATTACTTTACTTATTTCTAATAAGGATATATGATCATTTTCACAGTCTCCATAATATTTATTGCACTTTTTGCCAAAGAGGTAATATTGTCATTTTCAAAGTATTTACTTTACTTATTTTCGATAAGGGTAGTATGGTCATTTTCATAGTCTCCATAAAATTTATTGCACTTTTTTTAATAAGGGTAATATGGTCATTTTCAAAGTATTTACTTTTACTTATTTCCGATAAGGGTAGTATGGTCATTTTCATAGTCTCCATAATATTTATTGCACTTTTTTCCAACAAGGGCAATATGGTCATTTTCAAAGCCTGTAAGAATTACTTATTTATTTCCGATAAGGGTATTATGGTCATTTTCACAGTCTCCATAATATTTATCATACTTTTTCCAATAAGGATAATATGGTCATTTTCACAATCTATAAGAATTACTTTACTTATTTCCAATAAGAATAATATGGTCATTTTCACAGTCTCCATAATATTTATTTCACTTTTTTTCCAATAAAGGTAATATGGTCATTTTCAAAGTATTTACTTTACTTATTTTCGATAAGGGTAGTATGGTCATTTTCATAGTCTCCATAATATTTATTGCACTTTTGTCCGATAAGGGCAATATGGTCATTTTCACATTCCGTAAGAATTACTTTACTTATTTCCGATAAGGGTAGTATGGTCATTTTCACATTCCACATAATATTTATTGCACTTTTTTCAATAAGGCTAATATGGTCATTTTCAAAGTATTTACTTTACTTTTTTTGGATAAGGGTAGTATGGTTATTTTCATAGTCTCCATAATATTTACAACACTTTTTTCCAATAAGGGTAATATGGTCATTTTCAAAGTATTTTCTTTACTTCTTTTCGATAAGGGTAGTATGGTCATTTTCATAGTCTCCATAATATTTACTGCACTTTTTTCCAATAAGGGTAAAATGGTCATTTTCAAAGTATTTTCTTTACTTATTTTCGATTAGGGTAGTTTGGTCATTTTCACGCCTCCATAATATTTATTGCACTTTTTTCAATAAGGGTAATATGGTCATTTTCGTAGTCTCGAACATTTCCTTTACTTATTTCTCGATAAGGGTAGTATGGTCATTTTCATCGTCTCCATAATATTTATTGACTTTTTTTCAATAAGGGTAATATGGTCATTTTCATAGTCCGTTAGAATTACTTTACTTATTTCCGATAAGGGTAGTATGGTCATTTTCACAGTCTCCATAATATTTATTGCACTTTTTTCCAATAAGGGTAATATGTTCATTTTCATAGTCCTAACGTTTACTTTACTTATTTCGATAAGGGTAGTATGGCTATTTTAATGAAAATCCATAATATTTATCGCCATTTTTTCCAATAAGGTTAATATGGTCATTTTCACAGTCTGTAAGAATTACTTTACTTGTTTCCTGTAAGGGTAGTATGATCATTTTCACAGTCTCCATAATATTTATTGCAATTTTTTCCAATAAGGGTAATATGGTCATTTTCAGAGAATTTACTTTACTTATTTTAGATAAGGGTAGTATGGTAATTTTCACAGTCTCCATAATATTTATTGCACTTTTTTCCAATAAGGGTACTCGGGTCAATTCTAGTAATCTTTGACCCGTGATGTTCAATTCTGATATATTTCGTCTTCAGATCATCCTATTTAGAAACTTAGGTCTAACTCTAGTAATCTTTGGACCCATGATGTTCAATTCTGATATATTTCGTCTTCATATCATTCGGATGAGAAACCAGGGTCTAACTCTAGTAATCTTTGAACCCGTGATGTTCAATTCTGATATATTTCATCTTCAGTTCATCCGGGTCCAACTCTAGTAATCTTTAAACCTGGGATGTTAAATTCTGATATATTTTGTCTCCGCTCATCCTAAGAGAAACTCGTGTCTAACTCTAGTAATCTTTGAACCTCGTGATGTTCAATTTCGATATATTTCGCCTCCAGTTCACCCTAAGAGAAACTCGTGTCTAAGTCTCAGTAATCATTGAACCGTTGTTGTTCAATTATGATATATTTCTTCTTCATTCATCCGAAAGAGAAACTAAGGTTTAACTCTAGTAATCTTTGAACCCGTGATGTTCAATTCGATATATTTCGTCTCAGCTCATCCGGACGTGAAACTCAAGTCTAACTCTAATAATCTTTGAACCCGTGATGTTCAATTCTCGATATATTTTATCTCGCAATTCATCCGAATAAGAAACTCGTGTCTTACTCTAGTGATCTTTGAACTCGGATGTTCAATTCGATATATTTGATCTTTAGTTCATCCGTAAAAGAAACTTATGTCTAACTCTAGTAATCTTTGAACCTAAGATGTTCAATTCGATGTATTTCGTCTCCAGCCATCCTAAGAGAAACTCGTGTCTAACTCTAGTAATATTTGAACATGTGATGTTCAATTTCGATATATTTCGTCTCCCATCCGAAAGAGAAACTCGTGTCTAACTCGGTAATTTTTGAATCGGTGATGTTCAATTCTGATATATTTCATCTTCAGTTCATCTGAACGAGAAACTAAGGTCTAACTCTAGTAATCTTTGAACATGTGATGTTCAATTCTGATATATTTCATGTTCAGTTCACCCGAACGAGAAACACATGTCTTACTCTAGTAATATTTGAACTTGCGATGTTCAATTCTGATATATTTCGTCTCCAGTTCATCCGAATGAGAAACTAAGGTATAACTCTAGTTATCTTTGAACCTGTGATGTTCAATTCTGATATATATCATGTTCAGTTCACCCGAACGAGAAGCTCAGGTCTAACTCTAGTAATCTTTGGACATTTGATGTTGAATTCTGATATATTTTGTCTCCAGTTCATCCAAACGAGAAACTAAGGTCTAACTCTAGTAATCTTTGAACCTGTGATGTTCAATTCTGATATATTTCGTCCTTAGTTCACCCGAAAGAGAAAATCAGGTCCAACTCTAGTAATCTTTGAACCCGTGATGTTCAATTCGATATATTTCATCTCCAAACATCCTAAGAGAAACTCGTGTCGAAATCTAGTAATCTTTGAACCCGTGATGTTCAATTTCGATATATTTCATGTTCAGTTCACCCGAACGAGAAACACATGTCTTACTCTAGTAATATTTGAACCTGTGATGTTCAATTATGATATATTTCGTCTCAAGTTCATCCGAACGAGAAACTAAGGTCTAAATCTAGTAATCTTTGAACCTGTGATGTTCAATTCTTATATATTTCATGTTCAGGTTACCTGAACGAGAATCTCAAGTCTAACTCTAGTAATCTTTGGACATGTGATGTTGAATTCTGATATATTTCGTTTCCAGTTCATCCGAACGAGAAACTAAGGTCTAACTCTAGTAATCTTTTAACATGTGATGTTCAATTCTGATATATTTCATCCTCGGTTCATCCGAACGAGAAACTCAGGTCTAACTCTAGTAATCTTTGAACCTGTGATGTTCAATTCTGATATATTTCGTCCTCAGTTCATCCGTACAAGAAATTCAAGTCTAATTTAATAATATTTGAACCTGTGATGTTCAATTCTGATATATTTCGTCTTCAGGTCATAAGAATGAGAACATCGGGTCTATCTCTAGTAACCTGCCAACTCGAGTTCAGCTCATTGGAATGAGAACCTCGGGTCTGTCTTTAGTTATCCGATTTTTCTTTTCCATTTCCTTATTCTTATACGTTATTCGGATTTATATCAAATCGTTAACTTTTGATTCTATGAGTTTTATTTCTCATTCTTCTGATTCATTTTCATTCTTATATCATTCTTCAAATTTGTACGTAGTCAGAGATTGACTTTAGATTCTTCAAGGTTCACTTCCAAATCTTTTTCGTTCTTTCGATTCACTATTATTCTTCGAGATCCATCTTTCATCTTATGTTTAATTCTCTTATTAGTCTGAATACTTTTATTTTGTGAAAGATCGACTTTGGATTTTGAGAGATTCACTTCTCATTATTTGGATTCTTTCCCACTTTTATACATTATTCCGATTTATATCTAATCGAAGGTCAACTTCTCATTACCTGGATGCAAAATCTGCCACATCACCTATATGACTTGAAATCTAGAATGAATCTCTAAATCTACTAGCATGGAGTCATGGACTATATGACTTCCGTATCGTTGGTTGTCAATAAGCTGAATGAACGAATTTATTTTATCACAAAGAGAAGCACAAGCATCTCTCCCCTTTTTTGATCTGTATGACAATTCCAACTCAAATCTTTGTCGTCCAAATATTTTGGTCCCATCACCGTTCAAAGCCTTTTAGATAATTTTTTTTTCTCTCACTACATTTTCGCTTCGCTCTTATCTCTTTCTCTGATTTCCTTTCCCCCTCCCTCAGAAGAAACCCTAACTCCTTTACGCCTCTCTCAGAAGAAACCCTAACTCCTAAAAATCTCACCATCTCAGTCTCGCTCTCTCTGTAAAAAAGTTACTGAAATAGTATATCAAAGCTTTGGTTTTTGTTTATGTTTTTTTAAGCCGTGTTTGGCACCTTTGACAACATAAAACTTACCTAGGTTAGAGTTTTTTCTTACTTGATTAGGATTACCATGAAATAGTTAAGCAAAAATGTTGTTTGTTTTTCCATCAAATCCCGTAGGGTGTATGTTATATTTTGTTTGTCTAGTATTTAATTTTATTTGAAAAGATTTAATTCACTTATTATCATAAAGGGAAAATATAGGATAATTAAAAAAAAGGTAAAAAATGGGTGAAGTGAGAAAAGTTTAAGGATAATTACCTATTTTAAAGGCAAAATAATTTCATATTCTTGGTTGGGATTTTGGTATCCTAGATATTTGGGAGAATAGTGTAACCTTACTTTTTTAGCTAACTAAAATTAGTGAAGGTTATGTTATTTCTATCCAAACTTAGAATAAAATGAAGACAAACACGTTTTGACGGTTATTTTGGAGATAACCCAACCTAGGATAGGATATCAAAGGTGCCAAACGCGACCTTAGGGATTTAAATAAACATCTTTTTCCCATACAATCTCTTGAAGTCCAAAATCAAGATCGAAAACAACAACTATTTTTCCAATTTCATAGTATTCATTTACAGATTTTTCATTATTGATTTTTATTTTATTGTTTTTATCTGGGTCTGATTTTGGGAATCGAGGGCTTCAGATTTCATTGATTTTTTTTCCAATTTCAGATTCCAATTAGGAACGAGGGTTTTGTTCACCGGCCAATGGGAGGGTTGGTTACCGCAACTCTTGACGTGGTGTGAGAGATATCGTGGGATTTTTACAACATTTCATGCTTAAAACCATTGTTGAATGCTAGGTCCTCCAGCCAACATGTATTAAAATAGAAAACACACATGTGAAAAGCACGCGTCACTCATCAGAGCCCTTGATCTCGTTACGAAATTCCCCGATATTAACAACAAGAAGATCCCTAGAAACAAAACCTTATCCTATATCCTATCATTTTTTCCTCTCTTGCTCTATCCTCCTCTTTTTTTCTCTTTTCTCCTTCTGTCCTTCACCATGTTTACTACTCGGATTCATGTATTTTTACGAAAAATGATTAAGTTTTATCCTTTTCCCACCAAAGATCTTCGAATCAGCATCAGAATTTGTTCTAATAACAACACCTCATGAAGAAGAAAAAGAAATACAGTGTATGGAGGGATATTAGTAATCTGGATAGGTCTTTTTAGGGCTCATGTCGTCGATTTATTTTTTTTGAGACCTCTGATGCCTGGATAGCCGGTGGTTTCGATCTACTAATGTATGTTCAATTTTATTGATTTCCCAAAATTTTCAATTAGGGTTTCTAATTTTCTGTAAACTTTTGAGCTATTGAGTTGATTTGTTCAATGAAACAGATACGAAGATTAACTAGATGAGGATGTTATGGTAAGTAGATGATTTATTTTGTTTTATGATAGGTTTTTTTTTTTTTTGGTAAATTTGTTTGTTACATTATTAGTTGTAACTGTGAATATGTGATTTTTGTATTGATAGGAAGGAGAAAAAGAGGAGGTTGAGAATACCAACGAAGATGAGGAAGAGGAAGATGAACCAGTTGAAAGATAAATAATGGAAGACACCCTCTCAGAGATTAGGTATCTTGTTGTTGGACTTTTTATTATATTGTTTTCTTTAAGTTAAAGCTTTGGTAATAATTGTGTCATTCGTTGAGATGAAAAGAGTATACTAACAATGGTTATGTTTTCTACTGAAAGTATGAACACACACCAGTGATGGTTTAGGTGAGGTACTTGACCGACCCACTTGAGGTTAGAAGTCGGAGACTCTTACCCTTTCAATTCGCTTTTACTTAATGTATGCTCTGAAAATTATATGATTTTAGTCGGTACTTGTCTTGGGTTTGATCTTTCTCAGATCATTACTATTTCTGGTGTTGGGTTTAATCTTGCTGAGATTATCTCCAACTGTAAGCAAATCGCTTAATTTTTACAATGGCGGTGCGATGACTATGGGCATCATCCTTATAGTATTAATGGTTGTTTTTCAGGGGATGAAACTCAGATCCAACTTGTCAAAATAATTCCCTGCAATGGTGAATAATATGTTGAATGTATGCTTCATCTTTCAAGTACTCTTCCACAGTTGTGATGTTTATTCCTAAGTTTTTTATTTTGTTTTCTGTGTATCCTAGTCCTGTTTGCAAATGGAAATTCTTTACTTAATCACAAAATAAATGAAAGTCCGGTTATGGTTTTTGATATTTTGTTACTGATTGTGTGAACTTCACATATAACCTAGCATACATCTCACATAGGTCTGCATCCCGCATTCATTATTAATATGCGTATATAAATTTTTGTTAGAGAATTGAATCATCTATAGCTGCACATATATGCACTTACCCTATTGTGTCAAATGTTGGTGCTATTGGGATCATACCGGAGCGACCGCATAGTCCAACAGTAGGCTTGATTCCGCAAACTGAGTTATAACTGCTAGGGCAGAGGACGGAGCCATCTGTTTCGGTTCCCAAAGAAGCTATTATCAAATTTCCGGCCACAGCAATGGCAGAGCCACTACTTGAACCACATGTATCCCCACTTAGAACGTACGGGTTCTGCAGGCACATGTGAATTAATATTAGTTCGATAGCAATATTATCTAAACATTTAATAACTATATATACAGATACCTCAGGATTGTATTTAGATGTTGGAGTTATATACATACCCTGCCCTGTCCGCTTATTGCACACCATCCGTTGGGAGCTCTTGAACGCGGGAAATGTCCCCACTCGCTCATACTGGCTTTCCCTATGACCAATGCTCCCGACTTTCTCAACTTAGCAATTACCCCTGCATCACGTGGTACAACAGACCCTACGAGCGCATAAGACCCAGCAGAAGTGTTTAGTTTATCTTTTGTTGCAATATTATCCTTGACAAGGATTGGAATCCCATGCATCCCACTCAAAACCCCATTCTTATTGCTCCTTTCTTTGTCAGCTTGGTCAGCCAGATCCAATATTAGCGCGTTATTATCCTAGAAAAAATTGAACAATTAAACAGAACAATACAAGGAGTAAGAATCTGGGGAAGAATCTGAACAACCAAAAAGAATCTGTCAATGGCTGAGCAGCCTTATTGAGTTCGACCTACATATATAAGTGAACTATTCAACATGTAAACCAACAAAAGAAATAATAACTTATTTATTTAAAGAAAGTATGTCATCTCCAAACCTCATATTTCTTCACATGGGAAAATCTGTACCTTAAGAAAAGGGTTGCACAACCATTGATAGCATATATATCTCCTAGTGTAAACTTTCAGTGAAGAGATTCATGATTATAAACTTGAATATTTGGAGCTTATAACCATAAAAAAACAAAAATGTTTGCAAGCAAACATCTGATGTCTTCTTCAAGGAATATTTTCCTCATAAACTTGAATACATAAGAATGGTTTCCAGTTGTATGATGATAATCGTCAAACACCATTAGACACAACTGATAGTTCAAGGAATGCTTTCCTCATACCTCCATAAAATATGAGGGTCATAACCATAACCTGCAATACATTTTAAGGACAATTATAAGAGATTGGGAAAAGGCATTAAGACTAATAGCAACATTTCAAAGTTCAACCTTAGTTGGAAATCGAACGAACCCACAAAGTAAACCAATCATATAAGGTCTTTAAAACTCGACCTATTGGTAAAACCGTAACTGATGCTGTATACGTACTGGATGAGATGGTTGGTTATGATGAATTCGATAGTGAACAAACAAATATCGCAAAATAATTCATACCAGAAGGAGGTTACAAGCAATTCCTCAAAAAAGACGGCCTCGTCGGGAAAAGAATTGGTGTAGTCCGGAATCCCTTTTACATTTTTCCTGCAGGTTCAACGCTTATAAAACTCTTCACAGCCCACATGGCGTCACTCAAGTATATAATACTAAACTCATCACTACATCTGCTGATTCATTTCTTTTACTAGCTAATTCACATTTATAATATCAATAACGAACGCGTACTTTGCCTGATTGTTACTAATCATCTTCTTCTTTCATAACCACATATATAGGCAAGCAGGTGCAGTTATAGTGGACCATTTAGCAATCACCAACATCAACACTGTTCTCAATCCAAATCTCAGTGGTCAAGACCTAGTCGAAAAGTTCGAGCTAAAGGTGGCCCTCAATGATTACTTAGAAGAACTAGTTTCCTCTCCAGTGAGGTCAATAGCTGATGTGATCGCCTTCAATTACAAATACACTTCTCTGGTAAGTAGTATATTAAGGGCACAGGCTTCCGGACGCTAACGTCTTATAATCAAATAGATAAGATGACGGTTGAAATTTCCATCTCATCCTAGAGCTGCCTGCTAGCATTTTCCCCTTTTTGGCTCCATAAATAAAACTTATTAGTAGTAAGAATTTCTATTTAGTACATACTATACAAATAAGTAGTCCTGAAGGTGTATGTTCATTAATTGGTCAGGAGAAAACAGCTATGTATGGTCAAGAATTTTTCATAGCTTCTCAAAAGACAAGTGGAAAAATTGGGGCAGCAGAGATAAAGGTGTTGGAGAAGGTGCAAAGACTTGATGAATACGGGTTTGTGAGTCTCATGATTAAAAACAAATTGGACGCAATCGTGACTCCAGGGACTCGGTTCTCAACAGTGCTTTCTCTTGGAGGACACCCAGGAATCAACGTTCCGGCGAGATATAAACGGAATGGAATGCCTATTGGGATCACATTTGGTGGACTAAGGGGATCAGAACCAAAGCTCATTGAAATTTCATATGCTTTTGAACAGTTGACACTTGCTAGGAAACCTCCTTCCTACAGAAGATTAACAAAGACTCTAAACACTGTTACCGATCAGGAGGGTATTGATAGCAGCGATTCCTTAATCGACATGATGTAATCATCTTACTGTGCCTGTTTTATATGGTTGTTAGAATCAATATGCTAGGCCGAATAAGAGTGTTATTCTACAGTTCATGCAGCAAGTTTTCAAATTAAACGTTTAGTGAGCTCGGAGAGATGTATTCTTTCTCGACTTCTTGATTTTTCTCTTTGTTCTTTTTCTTTTGTCAGAAGCTATGTTTTACCTCCCTGTCCTTGTTCAATTTTGGTTTTCTTTCCTGCAGGTTATCTCCCTGTCCATGTTCTTGTTTTTCTTTCCTCCCAGTTATCTCCCGGTCCTTGCTGTGGCCGGAAATAAATCGCGGATTATTCGGCTAGCCCATATTATATTCCGATAAATCAGTGATGACTCAGTTGAGTCAACTGCTAACTAACTGACGTATCTACCTACCAAATTATTCGATTCCGCGAATAAGTCGCAGATCATTCAGCTAGCGCATATTATACACGTATAGTACATTCGGTCGTACTATTCGGGAAAAAATGGTTCGTAAAAATTTGCGAATAATAGGCCAAATTCCTAACTAGGATCAAGAGAATTAAAATAATAAATGTTACTCGGTCGATTTCATCATTTTAGTCCATTTTGACTGTCACTCTAAGAATTTTGGGGTCGTAGGTGGAACCTAATGGTCACAAGTATTTTACGCTCTACAGTTTACGATCCTATCCGGCGTGTTTCCACGCCTGTATTTGGAAAAATTTGGGCACCATTACCAGGGGTATTGTTAACATTTGTTGTCTTGATGCATGAAGTGTTGTACTATTACATCACGCGTAGGCATCCGACGTGGGAAGTGACGTGGTTTTCATATTACATGGCGTGTGTAAATGTTTGGAATGAGTAATTCAGAAATGGTAAAATAATAGCCGGCACCTAAATCAATTGGTCTCAAGAATTATGATGCACGATTTTGGTTGTTCTTTCCACAACTCATACGCAATGGTGTTGACATAAAATTCATTGATGAGTATTGGATTTTTGGGGAATTTTTCATGAGGATCGATGAATTTTGTATTGTGTCATTGATCAGCTTCGTATCTAATCAATATATATTTGTAAATTGTTGCCATCTTTGTCATGATTAGAGCTGGCAAACAAGCTCAAAACCCGTGGGTTTTCTCGGCCCGACTCGTGAAAATCTGCGCCCGGCTTGGATGGTTGTCTAAACAAGCCGGGTTAGGGTTGGAGAAATGTCTTGTTGTGTGAAAACGGGTAAACCCGTCCCGGACCGTAAACCCTTGGATAAAACCCGTCATCCCGTCTATAATACCTAATTAATAAGTTATATTTAATCCTATCCGTCAGATTATCTAGGGTTAATACCATCCCTACGTTTAAGGTATAAAAGGCTAAACTCAAAAATAAATGGAGAGACATCAGTCTTTTTTCTTCTCTCCTTCTCTTCTTCTGCTCCTTCTCTTCTTCTGCGTTCTTCGGCTAGTGGAGAATTGGAGATTGAAAAGACGAGGGTACCCAAATATACCTCAATCTAAAACTTTTCCACCTATAAGTCCTCTTACCGAAAGTGATTGTCTATGGACTGAGTCGATACAATACAACGAATCGGTATTCCTACTTTGTGTGATCGTCTATGTATACGAGATCGAGACAATACAACAATCAAAGTGTGATTACTTGATGATAGGTTCGGACTTAACCAAACTTTATAGAATTGCTATCAAGTAATATAAAATTAACGTTTGTATTATTTACTTTAAATTATAATAAAAACAAAAATAATTGCGGAAAACAAAAGTAAATGACACAGCAAGATTTTGTTAACGTGGAAATCGCAAATGCATAAAAACCCCGGGACCTAGTCTAGAATTGAATACTCTCATAATTAAGCCGCTATACAAAATCAGACCAACTTCGTATAGTTAATACCAAGAAACTAAACTTGTAGTTCACCTAGTTTCTTCAGTATCCTTACACTTCAGACATTCGGTAAGTGCACGCACTATAGCAATTACTTTGGTTCGTATTCCAAACAGTAAATGAACAACAAATTTGTTCGGTAGCAACTCTATTCAATCAAAGTGATATGAGTTAGACAAAGGCTCTTCTGTTTAATCCAATAAATTCCTTTATCAGGTTCTAGATCAATCTAATCAACAACTACCAAAGTAATTGAGTTTAGATTTTGCAATCAATAATAGGATCCACCAAGATACTAAATACCGATGCCGATCTACGCAACTAATCAATCAAGTTTACTAAGATAAACCGATTATAGTTGGATCCCAGCTGATCAAGTCTTGTGCACACCAAAGATTATGAAGCCAATAAGAAATCTTCGTTGTCTTCAAATCTTCTTAGATCTTCAACAAACACCTGCACACCACAACTTGAATCTCTTGTGATCAATCACAGACCCAACGGAGTATGTTAACAATGTATTATCACAAGACGTCTTTAGATATACAAACTTTTCTAAAGATTCCGTCAAAACTTCGATCTAGTTTGAGTGAATCTTATATCAGAAGAGAAGATTCTCAAGCATAAACAAACTAGGTGCAATCAAAGTTCAAGAACCGTTAGTCAATCAAATCAATCGAAAATTAATATTACTGCAATTATCTAGTTTCACACCAACGGTGCTCGTAGAGTTTCTCAATCCCAAAGAAGTCTTTAAAATGAGCGTTCGTAAGAGATTTCACCTAATTAGGTTTCATGGTTTTTGGTGTGAGCTTTTGTACTTAGTTTTATCTTAATTCCTTCTTGTTTATTTATTTAGCAGTACTTTTTAATTATGAGTAGCTAAACTTTTAATTGATTAGGGATGATTTCAAAGTCCTGAACAATGAAGCATTATATTCTTTAACCACGTTTATTTCAAGTTTTATTTTTATTTTTGATTATCTTTATTATTTTTATTGTCTAAGAATATTGAGGGGTTATTAAAATGATCAATTAAATTAACCAATCAATATTTATTCTATTAGTTTAGGGTTGTGTGATATGTATAATTGTCACATCAATTCTTTACACAAGTAGTAAATCGCAAGAGCTGACAGAGGGATTTTGTTAAGTAATTGTGTGTAAAGATAACTCTAGTAAGCAGGCGGAGACTATGCGTCTGATGCTAGGATCAACCTGGTTCACAGATTATAAAGCATTCGACTAATTTACACCTTGAGAGCTTATTTTTGGTGGGTTGGTTGGATAGAATCTGGTAGTCGAGCGCTTCCGTATCCAGTGACAGTAGGAATCCGGGGGATGGAAAAGCTTATTGTTGTTCTACGGTTGGTAACAATATAAATTTAATAAGAGATAAATTTTCATTTAATTAGGCTTCAGTTCAGAACCGACGAATGATTCCCTAATCATCTTTCTTATTATTGTTTACAACAAAGTATTTATCATTTTCGTTTTATTAGTTACTTTGATTAAAATCTAAAAACCCCCTATTCGGTTACTTTTTAACAGCTATAATCTCCCTGCTCTTCGTGGGAACGAACTCCTTTCCATTATATTACTAATTAATTGTGTGGAAAGAAGTAAATAATTTGTTGTGTAAACGACGCGCACCAGTCCTTGATCTAGTATCGTATGAAAGAGTCTCTTCTTGTTACCAACTTTTAGCAATTCTGTTTTTGAGACAATTTTTGCATCTTGTCTTATTTTTCCCTTTACTATTAGATGATTTAACAACATTGGAAGACATGTCCACTTTTAAAATGGTTAAATCACTAATGGTGATGGAATGAATAAGATTGATCACTACTTAAATATGAGATGTTTCCTCTTCTTCAGAATCATATGAATCAGTGGTCTCATCTAGAGTTAAAGAAAATGCCTTGCTTCCAGTGTATTTCCTAAGATTGGGACAGTCTTTAGCCATATGACCAAACCATTTACACTTAAAGCACTGAGGCTGATATTCATCATCTTCTTATTGATCTTTCTTGACAGGAACTCGATCATGGGGACGATAAGATCGATAAGTATCTTTTATGAATCTTTTATTTCTTTTCTTTAAGAGATATTGAAACTGTCTAGTGATCAATGATAATGACTATTCAATTTCATCATCATAATTTTCTGCAATCTGTCATCAGAATCATCCATCTGTCTATCTTTCTCCATTGGAGGTTTTGGAATTTTTGTCTCTTTAAACGAAATTCCTTTAGATTTAATAGAGTGTGATTAATGATAAAAAAATCTTTAACTTTCCAACGAGTGTTCTTCGTGAAAGTGTTGAAAGATCATTTGCTTCTATGATTGCATGCTTCTTAGATTCATATCTAGATAGCAACGATTTAAGAATTTGGCACACTCTATCCTTTTCAGAGATAGTCTTTCCAAGTGAGAAAGAAAAATTAATTATCTCAGAGAGTTTAATAAGAAACTCTTCAAAATTGTCGTTGTCATCCATCTGAAGGTTTTCCCAATCGGATGTAAGAGTTTGAAGTCTATCTTTTTTATCTGATATATTACCTTCGAATAAGATCTGAAGATTATCCCAAGATTCTTTCGAAGTGTGACATGTTGATACATGATATTGTAGATCACGACTTACAGCTGTTTGTGGGTGAAAATAGTTTCTACTGATTTTGGTAATTTCGGGTGTGTGGGTGAGAAATCAATTTAAACCCTAAACAATGTACTGTAAGGGAGTACTTTAGATTCGAGAGATCAATATGTACAAATCCTTCCTTAACCAAGAAATGGTCATTCCAGACTTGCTTCGGTCACAAAGTGAAGGAGAAGGGTTAGTTTTGGGGAGGGAAGCGAAGAAAGTGTTGAGACCAGAATAGTTGATTCTGGAAGAGTAGTTGTTTTACGACTTGTATCATAAAGTTGGAAGTTAACAGATGGAAAGCTAGAAAATGTTTTCTGAGTGTTGTATTCTCCAGACCTGAACATGTTGTTCCGTGGAAATAGATAATGCCTATTTCTACAAGTCGAAGTAAGACGTACTCTGGCATCATTAAGAAATGGAAAACGGGTGAGTAAATGGGAGGAGGTGGTAACCGATAACTCCTGGAATTGATGTTCCATAAAATAAAGCATTTCACCATTACTCATTATGTTTACTAACTGCTTCATCCTTATAACACTCTCTTATAATGGGGTAGTGTACGCCGCACGCTGTAAATCGCCAAACCAATACCCAATGAGCATCCCCCAGTTTTTGACATGCGTTGATGTCTCGAATGTTTTTATGGAAAACGTGTAGTACGTTCGTTGTTGTCTGTCAAGTTGATCTTGGGAGACTTGCGTGGTGACCTTCCACGGTCGATATTTTTCATCTTAAGAGGAAAGGTAGCCTTTGATTATTTGCAACCCTTCGCTTGGTAGCCAGGAACATGAAAGCATGGTCGGCATGGTTTTAACATGGTTAGGCATGGCCAAGCTAGGATTTTGGTGTTGAGCCAAAAGTGGCCATGCGTTAGCTGGTGACCTTGGATGTCTAAGATCTTCATTTTAGACAGAAGGGTGGTCGTTGATCGTTTTA
This sequence comes from Papaver bracteatum, assembly GCA_023529315.1. Classification (NCBI taxonomy): domain Eukaryota; kingdom Viridiplantae; phylum Streptophyta; class Magnoliopsida; order Ranunculales; family Papaveraceae; genus Papaver; species Papaver bracteatum. The sequence goes on along the minus strand of JAJJWX010001458.1, from coordinate 17,852 downwards.
ACCCTTCGTTTGGTAGAAAGTAGCATGAAATCATGGCCGACATGGATTTTAACGTGGAGTGGAGCCACTAGAAGTGTGCGGCTTTGTCTAAATTAGGGTTTAGTATGCTGAAACCTAACTAGCGCCCTTTACTAGAATCAATGTAGAATTCTCATATGGACTCGTATTTTTATGGTCCGACCCTTCATTATGTACGCAAAAAAAATTCATATTTCCCTTCCGGGGAATATTTAGGTTTTGAGCTCGTTCGGGAGATGAAAATAGCCCGAAAGTAAAACTCAAGAAGAATTCAAAAGGGCGGCGGCATGTTTGGTGCGGTTTTTGGAAGCTAGCATGTTTTGAGAAGCTAGCATGTTTTGGGAAGCTAGCAAGTTTTGGGAAGCTAGCGTGTTTTGGGAAAAAGGTTACCATGCATTGTTTGGCAACCTTGGATGGCTAGTATTTGCACCTAGGATGGAAGGGTGGTCATTCATTGTCGCACACCTTCATTTTGGTAGCCGCGTGGTGAAGGCAAACATGGTATGGCGTGGCAAGGTGGCTGGCACGGCATGCCATTGGCACATGTGGCATGGTCGGCATGCCTTGGCGCGGTTTTGGGGTGGCCAAAATTAGGGTTTTGGCATTCGGCCAAAGGTTACCATGCGTTGGTTGGTGACCTTGGACGGCTAAGATTTGCATATTAGATGAAAGGATTGTCGTTGATTGTTGAAAGTCTTTGTTTTTGGTATCCGCATGGGGAGGCCAACACGGTATGGTAAGGTAAGGTGGATGGTATGGCATGCCATTGGCATATGTGGCATGGTCGGCATGCTTTGGCGCAGTTTAGGCATGACCAAAATTAGGGTTTTGGCTTTGGGACAAAGGTTACCATGCGTTGGTTGGTGACATTGGACGGCTAAGATTTTCATCTTAAATGGAAGGATGGTGGATTATTGTTGCAGGCCTTTGTTTTTGGTAGCCGCATGGAGATGCCAACACAGTATGGAGCGGTAAGGTGGCATGCCATTGGCACATGTGGCATGGTCGGCATGCCTTGGCGCGTTTTATGCGTGGACAAAATTAGGTTTTTGGCTTTGGGCCAAAGGTTACCATGCGTTGGTTGGTGACCTTGGATGGCTAATATTTGCATCTTAAATGGAAGGATGGCCATTGATTGTTACAAGCCTTTTTTTTTGGTAGCCGCATTGGGAGACCAACACGGTATAGTGCGGCAAGTTGGATGGCACGGCATGCCATTGGTACATGTGGGGCCAAGGGTTGGGTATGGACGATTTGGTATGGTAGTCCAAGGCAAAGTGCAGTTGGCTTGGATAGCATGATTGGCATGACTTGGCGCGATAGGTGTGGCTGGCATGGTTTTCCATTGGCGCAATTGTACGGCTAGCATGATTGGAATGCCTTGGCGCGGTAGATTTGGATATCATGGTTTGTCATTGGCACAGTGGTCCGGCTAGCATGGTTGGCATGCCTTGGCGCGGTAGATGTGGATGGCATGGTTTGTCATTGGCACAGTGGTGCGGCTAGCATGGTTGGCATGCATTGGCGCGGTAGATGTGGCTGGCATGGTTTGTCATTGGCACAGTGGTGCGGCTAGCATGGTTGTCATGCATTGGCGCGGAAGATGTGGCTGGCATGGTTTGCCATTGGCACAGTGGTGCGGCTAGCATGGTTGGCATGCTTTGGCACTATAGATGTGGCTGACATGGTTTTCCATTAGCACAGTGGTGCGGCTAGCACGGTTGGCATGCCTTGGTGCGGCATATGTGGCTGGCATGGTTTGCCATTGGCACGTGTGGTGTGGCTAGCATGGTTGGCATTCATTGTCCCGGTAGCTGTGGATGGCATGGTTTGTCATTGGAACAGTGGTGCGGCTAGCATGGTTAGCATGCCTTGGCGCGGTAGGTGTGGCTGGCATGGTTTTCCATTGGCACAGTGGTGCGACTAGCATGGTTGGCATGCCTTGGCGCGGTAGGTATGGATGGCATGGTTTTCCATTGGCACATGTGGTGTGGGAATTAGGGTTTGGCCTATCGAAACCCTAATTAGTAAAAAAAAAGGGTACCCTGGTAATTTTCTCGCAGACATATTAAAGGGTTTAATAAATGCATTCAGTGGAGACATTATTATTCAAATCATGTGACGTCACTGTCCAACTAAGGTTTTACGATTTGAACCTTAAGCTAAAAAACACCATCAACAACAGCATGTGTAATAACATTCAAACCATCTAAATTCTGCTTAGCAAAAGCCTTTTTTTCGGTTGAGTAATCCACTAATCGTTTAAACTCAGTTTCTGAATTTTTTACTTTCGGGCGATTATAACCATCGACGACTATTATCCATGTATTAAAGTCTCGTGATTGGAGAAAAGATTTCATTGCAGATTTCCACCATAGATAGTTTGTTCCGTCAAATCTTGGTGATATGTTAATTAAAATCGATTCATGTGAATTTGAATTTATTTCTTATAGGTTAGATTGCACAAAACACAAATTATTAGATCGTTTCGTGTTTGCCTTCTCTGATACCAATTGAAAAGACGATTTACCCAAATATACCTCAATCTAAAAAAATTCCACCTATATGTCCTCTTGCCAAAAGTGATTGTCTATGGACTGATCCGAGACAATAAAACGAGTCGGTATTCACACTTTGTGTGATCGTCTATGGATACGAGATCGAGACAATACAACAATCAAAGTGTGATTACTTGATTTCCGACTTAACCAAACTCTATAGGATTGCTATCAAGTAATACTAAATTAACGTTTGTGTGATTTACTTTGAATTATAACTAGTACAACCGTTGTCATGGTGGGAGGGACGACCGAATAAGAATCTGAAGATGGGGTTTTCCCGCAATTATTTTCACATTCCGTTTTAGGAGAAATGATCTTTTCACCCCATTTCGGAAAAAGTGATACTTTCACCGCGTTTCATAAAAAGTGACACTTTCGCCTCGTCTCAGAAAAAGTGATACTTTCGCTCCGTTTTAAGAAAAGTGATGCTTTCGCTCTGTTCCAGAAAAAGTATCACTTTTTCTGGAACAGAGCGAAAGCATCACTTTATCTGAGACGAGGCGAAAGTGTCACTTTTTCTTAAACGAGGTGAAAGTATCACTTTTTCCAAAACGGGAAGAAAATATCATTTTTCCTGAAACGGAATGTGAAAGTATTATTTTTTTCTGAAATGGAAAATTAGTCTATCCACAAACCAAAATATGGTTGCATTATGTGTTTGCAGCCTATGTGGTGGTTTGCATAATGGCATGCATTCAATTTTCGTGAATTGCACCTAAAATGAAAGTATCACTTTTCTTGAAACGGAGGGAGTAGTTTTATTAGTTGCAACGGAAAATTAGTTGATGCATAAACCAAAATATTGATACATAAAGTATTTTGTATCCTTTGTGGTGGTTTGCATAATGGATGTACATTTAATTTTCAAAAATTGTTCTTAAAATGATAATATACCTCCGAATTTTTCGTAAAAACTCTAAATTTGATATTGTTGTTTGTACTCATTGCATAGCTTTTATTATTACCTTTATAACGAGATAAAATTTGTAAAATTCCAAGCAACGGATTTTTAGATATGTTATATTAAAGTTTGCTTTCTAATTATACCCCTAAAAAAATAGGGTACATAAGGAGTTATAGTAATTGGACTAAAAGGGAGGGATAATTGTGTCAAGTGAAAAAGACCAACCATGGCCACCAAATCCAATCTTTTTGTATCAATTGATGACTTAGGATTTACAAATAAGTGGCCATATAAAGATCCTCCCTCGCTTCGCTCGGTCGGTCCAATAAAAACAATTATAATTGCGGAAAACAAAGGTAAATGACACCGCAAGAATTTGTTAACCAGAAGACCGCAAATGCAGAAAAACTCGGTGACCTAGTCCATAATTGAATACTCTCATAATTAAGCCGCTATAAAAAATCATACCAACTTCGTGTAGTTGATCCCAAGAAACTAAACCTATAGTTCACCTAGTTTCTTCAGTATCCCTGCGCTTCCGACAATCGATAAGTGCACGCACTATAACAATTGCATTGGTTCGTATTCCAAACAGTAAAGGAACAACAAATTTGTTTGCTAACAACTCTATTCAATCAAAGTGGTATGAGTTACACAAAGGCGCTTCTGTTTAATCTAATAAACTCATTTGTCGGGTTCTAGATAATTCTAATCAACAACTACCAAAGTAATTGAGTTTAGATTATGCATTCAATAATAGGATCCACCAAGATACTAAATACTAATGCCGATATGCGCTACTAATCAATCAAGTTTATCAAGATAAACCTGTTATAGTTGGATCCTAGCCGATCAAGTTCGGTGCACACCAAAGATTATGAAACCAATAAGAAATCTTCTTAGATCTTCAATAAACACCTGCACACCACAACTTGAAACTCTTGTGATCAATCACGCACAAAACAGAGTCTGTTAACAATGGATTATCACATGACATCTATAGATCTAAAAACATCTCTAAAGATCCCGTCGAAACTTCGATCTAGTTTGAGTGAATATTATATCAAAAGAGAAGATTAGCAAGCATAAACAAACTAGGTGAAATTAAAGTTCAACAACCTTTAGTAAATCAAATCAATCGAAAACTAATAATACTGCAATTATCTAGTTTCCCACCAACGGTACTCGTAGAGATTCTCAATCCCAAAGAAGTCTTTAAAACGAGCGGTCGTAAGAGATTTAGCCTAATTAGAGTACTTTCCTCTCTTCTTAGATCTTCAATAAATACATGCATACCACAACTTGAATCTCTTGTGATCAATCACGCACATAATGGAGTCTGTTAACAATTAATGGATTATCACAAGACGTCCTTAGATCTTAAAACAGTTCTAAAGATCACGTCGAAACTTCGATCTAGTTTGAGTGAATATTATATCGGAAGAGAAGATTCTCAAGAATAAACAAAGTAGGTGTAATCAAATTTTACAACCGTTAGTCAATCAAATCAATCGAAAACTAACAACAATGCAATTATCTAGTTTCCCACCAATGGTACTCGTAGAGCTTCTCAATCCCAAAGAAATCTTTTAAACGAGCGGTCGTAAGATATTTCTCCTAATTAGAGTACTTTCCTCTCCGAATAGATGGATCCACCAGTATCAACACAACAAGGTAGTTTTACTGGTTCTTAGGATTAGTTTGCTTGAAATACAACTTTGGGTATTTATGGACCAAGGAAGTTTGGACACCAAGGAATTTCCAAAACCGAATTATTCTCAAGATATGCAATACATGTCCAAATCAGTTTTTATAATTCCTGGAAATGCTTTGTCCAAATATCTACTGAAATCTCACTAGAAAATCTCCTATTAGTAAATGTACATTACCAAATTTTATTTTTCAGAGATATGCATTTAATTGATGGTAATTAAAAGCATATAAAACTAAAAACCTTAATTAAAAGATTCTCAATTTATTTCGGTCCGGGATTCTCCTTTAGTTATTAAGGAATATCTTTGAACAATAAAAGATAAGGATTATTGTACGTGTTCAAAGTATGCCGACATCTTTTTCTTTGTAAATCCTTTTTCATACTTACAATCTTGGAACCGATTTTCCACACTTCAAAACAAGTTTAGAATAAGTTCATCTGATTTCCAAGAACTATGTGATTGATCAAATATCAATTCACTAATCATGGGTTTATGGTTCTACCAAACACAAGGATCGGTTCTACCTCCATATGGCTACTAGGACCGGTTACATCAGTTACCAGGATCATTTACATCATGTACCAGGACCGGCTACCATATACATTATGGTATAACTTGTGATCGGTTACACAAGTCACTAGGATCAGTTACACCAATTACTAGGACCGGTTACACCTCTTACAAGGATCGATTACACAACTCTTTGTGATAAGTTACACCACATACTAAGATCGGTTACACCAATGAATAGGATCGGTCATACCAATGACAAATATTGATCATACCATCCCAGGTGATTACTTAGCCATACCAATACATAAGTCATGAACTGGGAGTAGTTTTACTTAGATACATAACAAGTTATGAACGGTTCTACTAATAACACATATTGGTAAACCAAAGATATGCAATGAATAACAATACCAATAAGCCTAGAGATTTCCCTTTCGATTCACAAAACAAGTTGATGTATGTACTTCCTTTAAACGAATGTAAACATTGTTTCCTATGATGAAAGCTTCGCCTTTACCCATACACATAATCACAATAACATTCATACGATTCTATCGATGTCTTATATACGAATTTCGAAAGATAAGTGTTATACTTCGTATTATAATTCCTTAATACTATGTCTATCTACTAGAGTATATTCATTCATAGCTTCGCATTTATGTTTTCAATATAGCACGACTTGAATGATACGTTAGGAATGAAACAGTTCAAGTCAAAGTATTATTAACCTCAAGAGCAAGGATGATGTCGTTGATGTATCTCTTTACTTCTTCACATTCTTCAAGTATTCAAGTAATACTTGTATGTCTCATAATTCTAATAACTTTCTAGTTTAACCTATACGAAGTTGTCTCTAGTACATAATCAAGCGACTCTTTAAATGAGTTTTGGTTCACTAAAATATGACAACCAAACTTGACATACCAACGCTTGGTGGGTTCAACCGAGCAATGCTCTAACAGAGATGATAATGAGAGATTTAGACTGAGAGTTGAGGGTTAAGGTTGAGTTGGTGTTAGTAATGGTGTTATTGAAGTTAATTAAGTAAAAAGAAGATGAAGAAGTCGTGAATTGAAGTTGATTTTATGCTACTCTTCCAGGTATTGAATCAAATCTATAATATTCTCCTTCATCTAATTATGAAAAACACAAGATTGATTTGGCTAATTCTGTTCAATTTGATTGATGAATCAATTCATTGATTCTGTAATTCTCTCAAGTTCAAATTATAGATCGAAGGAAGGAATTTGATTTTGGATTAATTTATTATTATAGGGTCAGGGTAAATTATTACAGAGAATGAACGGAGATAGAAATGATGAAGTACCGAATCTAGTTGTTCCAACACAACCACTTGACTGGAAATACAAGAAGGTAAATAAATTATTTTATTTTTCCTTCTATTATTGGATCTAAATTCAGTATTGGAATTAGAAATATGGGTTTGATTTGGATTTTGTAAATTAGGTTTTTTGGTATTGGTTTTTGGATCTGGAGTTTTATTTGGGGGGAAATCAAAGATGAGATTTTTATGTGGAATTTTGATCAGTAATTTATAGGTTTGGAAATGATTTTTTTTCAATTAATAGTAGAAAGTGTCCAAAAACAATTTACGATGGGAAAGTGTCCAAAAATTAATATTAGAACTGGTTGGTTGTTGTCATTCTAATTTTTTTCAGTAATTCAATAATTTTGTTTCAGTTAATATTAAAACTGATTCGTTGTTGTCTGCATTAATTGAAACAAATTAATAACTTTTGGATTAGTAATTTTTGGATTTGATCAGTAATTACTGATTGGTTGGACAACAATTAGTAATTACTGATCGAAAAATTTGTTTCAGTTAATGCAGACAACAACCAGTAATTACTGATACAAAAATTATTTAGGGGTTAACCCTAATGATTAATTGAAACAAATTTTGATCAGTAATTTAATAATTTTGTTTCAATCATTCTAATTTTTTTCGGATATCCTATTCCTACTTGGGATCATATTATTTAGCCCACGTGCAAACCTTTTTTTTCCCCGTTAATGTGGGTTTTTGCATGGGTGAATAGAAATTTACTGTTACTTTTTAATAAGTTGAACCCATTTACATAATAATTTATTAATCTAAAAATGCCATTGGTTGTTGTCTGCATGTCCACAAATGATTAATTTAATGATTCTGAATGGGAAAGTGTCCAAAATTTGTTTTTGTTTTTTTAGGAAAAGCTTAGGCCAAGAAAGGCACTAAGACCAGTACAACAAGACTGAATTGGCATTGTCCGTGGATGAACCACTCGACCTGCCCTCATTGCTCTTACAAAGAAGTGTTAAATTAAAGGCATCCATGTTTTGACTACGCTGGATGATGCTAAGGTTCAGTAAAGCAAAAGATATTGGGTTTATGTCAATATTGATGCTACTTTCTTCTTGACAGTTTCTGCTTTCATAATTACGATGGTGAAATCTTCCTCTAGCGGCTTCATGGTAGAGCATCTAAAAGCGGACCAGTATATCCATTGAATCATCACATACTACGATGTTTGTATGCTGCAGATCTTTGGCCCACTTGAAAGCTAGGTCTTCCCCTCCTGTTGCTCCCCCTTTTCCAGAGTATCTTGAATGTCCTCTGGTTCCAATGATGTTTCCTGCAAAATATGCCATAGTTAGAGCAGTATAATATAATGAATTCTTTGGGTTTTGTAGGGTGAATATTTTGATATTATTCCCAAACTCTACTTATATATTCATAGTATAAGGAGTAATAGTATATGTTGTAATGAAGTATCAGTTTCTTCAAGTAAGAGTGGGAAACTATTCATGATATGATGCTGCATAGAATGTATTCTATGATGATTGCACAAATATTTCCTAACACGGAGAGAAGTTACTCCCCCATTAGGATGGATTTGTTTGAAGATAAAATCACATCCTGCTTTCTAAATATACCAACAAATAGTGGCATAAATGGTGCACTCAGTGATAGTGTTTCCAAGGTGAAACCAGGAATTCAACCAGTCAATAAAAGTTGTATTGTTGTAAAATTGAGTATGGGAGGGACCAAGAATTTCCTGCCAAACCAGAGTAGCAGCAGGATAATTTAGGAACATGTGAGACATGGTTTCTTCTTCCCCACTATTGGCCATAAATTGTTAATTTGATCTGAACGGTGTGTTTGTACCATGATAAAATCGCCATATATTAGGCCAGAATGCTATATGGACCACCATTCAGCTGTCTTACGAATATGTCATCCATCCAACCAACACAATCCACCAGCCTGTCAGTCAACCATGAAGTCAACTATCAGTCAACATTCAAAGTCAACGGTTGTTCAATGATCAAGGGTCAAAGTTCACCGTCGGTCAACTGTCAAAGCCATGTTGCCAATCACGCTTCCAGTTAGTTTCCAGCCAAGTTGCTAGACGCACTGTCAACCAGTTTCCAGCCAAGTTGCTAGCCGCGCTACCAATCTGTTTCCAGCCAAGTTGCCAGCTGCTTTGCCAACCAGTTTTCCACCATGTTGCCAGTCAACCAGCCTCCATCCATGTCGCTAGTCATCCAATTTCCAGACAAGTTTCCAATGAAGGCAGTTTGCGAGTCAAAGATTGACAGTTACAGTCAACATCGCAAGTCAAACCCGCTAGTCCGTGTCAATTTGGCATGATTCCACCGATCCAGTGCTAAAACTCTGGAACAAGATTTTGGAAGTTCTGGTGACTTGCTGACCAAGTTGATGGAGGGAAGTTCTGGAATATTCATGATGACTTGGTGGCCATCAAGATTAGAAGATTAGAGAGGAAATTCCATCCGCATCAATCGCATCAACATCGTCTACTGCTGATCAAGTTATATCAAGGAAGAAATCGGGTCTAAATTATGCGATAAAAGCTTTACTATTAGCTCTGTTGTTTAGACTTAGTGTGTACAAACAATATCTACATCCATACTTCATGCTATGCCTCTATTGTGGCTACATGTACTTCAGTATAGAACTTCTTCTGGCCTTGGGTGCAGCCTTAGCTCGGTTGCTACATGGGGTAGACCTAGAACCACAATTCAACCTACCTTACATGTCAATTTCACTGCAAGATTTTTGGGGAAGGAGATGGAATGATTACGGGTGTCCTACAGTCGACGGTGTACGATCCAATATGCCCGATCTGTGCGTACATGTATATTTGGAAAGAGAATTACTAAGGGCTTTTCTTGTGTCCTGGCTTATGCATGAGCTGATGTTTTACTATATATATGAGTGGTGGAGAATTGAAGCCTAATTGGGAGGTGATGTGGTTCTTTGTGTTACATGGGATATGCTTGGCTTTGGAGGTAGCTGTAAAGAGATATTTGGCAACTGAAGGATGGAGGTTGCATTACTTAGTTATAGGGTCATTGACACTAAGATTTGTTGTTGCAACTAGTTTCTGGATGTTCTTTCCAGTTGTTTCACGGCTTGATGCAGCCACAGTGGCCAGGGACGATATTGTTTCTTTCATTGATTTTGTAATGGGTACTGTGGGGGAACATTAATATTATTTGAAGTATAACTTTATGGCATGATATTTTTTTTTAACCTCTCTAAAAGAATTTCCGGAATTTTTGAGAGTAAAGACTAAAGAGGTAATACAGGGAAAAAAAAAACAGTTTGAGAGTAAACAGAAGTAGAGGGGGACGTAGAGCCAAGTCCTCTAGAAAAAACCAGTTTGAGAGTACCGAAATCCATAGGTGGATAACGAAATCTATAGGTGGACAAAGCAGTTTTGTCGGTCTCATTACCTGCACTGGACCTGAAACTCCATGGCACTTATTTCTTATTAGTGGGCCTAGCAATGAACATACAAAATTTGGGTTCTGAGCAAAACTATACAGCTTAAATGGGCCTTGCAAGTGGCAATCCACATACAATAGAATGATCTTTTGGGATTGCTTCCCACTTAGGAGGCGGAATCGGTACTATAAGGTAATATTGGGTGAAATTAAGCTTCCCGTGGTTGGGTTTGGATTGGTTTTGTGCCAGTCCCAAGAATCAAACCAATGTCTCTTCTCAAAAATTAAAAACCAAACCAAACCATGCTCGGTTTATAATCATAGAAACCAAAACTGTCCTGCTGGTTTTTCGTTTTTTTTTTTTTTTTGGTTTTTTCTGGTCTTTATAATGAACCCACAATTGGGGGATATGGGAATTAATTGAGGAATATATCTACGGGACAAAATAGGTGTCCCAATAGCAATTCTGGGTGACCCCCTATGTAATTATTTTTTTAATTCCTAATCTAGCCCCCACTAATTAGGATTAGTGATTAAGTATAATTAGTAAAATGTTAAGTATTTGGGGATAAATTAGTGTGTATTTTTATTTGTGTTTGGGTGAGAGTAGAAGGACGGAAAAAAATATTTGAGAGGAATTTCTTTTTTTGAAAATGGGAAGATGATTGTGATGAGAGAATTACTGATAATAAGAGGTTGAAAAATTGATTTTTTTCTTTGAATCCACCATTGTTGCAGCTGAAAAAGCTTGGTGACGGCATGGTATTCAACCAAAAACTCATGCCGGCAATTGTTGGAATTGTTCATAAATTGTTTGCCACTATCTCGTTACGATTTTTTTCCTGGTTTTGATCTTCCTAATGTTGATTTTTTTTTCGATTTTGAGCAAGTGCGGCATGGTAATAGTTTTTTCGAAGCGTGCGCAGTGCACTTTCCCGGCAAGATAGTATTTTGCTTAAATACCTATCTTGAAGACGAATAAAAGTATCGAATGTTGATTTTTTTTCACTTGAGTACCGGCATTGATAGGAAATTATCGGACATCTTAAGATAGTGTTCCGACATATGGTCTTCATCAATTCCGGCATGGTATTCATCACTTCCATTTTGAATTTTCCTGGCTTTAAAAATCTTGGTGCCGGCATGGTCAGTTGATATGAAGACCATGCCGGTATTGTTTTCCGGCATATGAAATAAATATGAAGACTATGCCGGAAAACAATACTGGCATGGTCTTCATATCAACTGATTATGCCGGCACCAAGATTTTTAAAGCCAGGAAAAAATTCAAAATGGAAGTGATTAGACCATGCCGGAATTGATGAAGACCATATCTGCAACACGGTATGACGCATGGTCTTCATCAATTCCGCATGGTCATCATCACTTTCAGCATGATCTTCATCACTTAGAATAAAAAAAATTTGTTTCAAAGTGAGGTGAAGAGAATTTGATATAGAGTGGGAGAGTTTAGAATTTGAAAGGGAATGGAGAATATTTGGGTTTCAAAGCTCTACCCCTAAATAAGATTAATAAGAAGTGGAGATGGAAATGGGGGATATGATTTAGATTTTTGATTTTAAGTTTTTAATTTTTATTTTGAGGGAAGAAGTGGAGATGGAAATGGGGATATGATTTTGTTTTTTGATTTTAAGTTTTTGATTTTTATTTTGAGGGAAGAAGTGGGATGGAAATGGGGGATATGATTTTGTTTTTTGATTTTAAGTTTTTTATTTTATTTTGAGGGAAGGGTATTTTAGTATATTCATAACCAAAAGTCACCCCTTAGCACACACCATGGGTTGGGGGAAGTAATTCATATCCCCAATTAATTCCCATATCCCCCAATTGTGGGTTTATAATAGGTTCTATTTTTAACTTGAAGTCAAAATTTAATTACTAAATTAAATTTATTATAAATAAACAAAATCAACATTGTATAAAAAAAACTAAATCAAATTATATCCCAAAAGAAAAAGTATACATTTATATTTTTATAATTCAACATTAGCTTTGATTCAATTACTTTCTTTGTTTATGAGTACCTTCATATTGAAGATTATATATATTATATTATGATGGAAAGTAGACTACATGTTATCCTGGTTTTTGTTGGCCTTTTTTGGCATGGACTCTTGGATTTCTTTGTTTATTTGTTTGGATTTTTTGAGTTTCTGGTTTTTTGCAACGTTAAACCAAAACCAACCACCTAGAATGGGTTTTGCGGTCATCGGGTGTATCAGTTTCTTGATTTTTCGGTCTCTGATTTCCTGGGTATTTTTGTCGATTTGGACTAGGTTCGGTCTGGGTTGAAAACCGAACCATGTGCAGCCCTAGGTGAAATATCCAATTTGGATATTAGAAAAGTATTTAGAAATTTCTTGGGTACTGGAACAGTAAGAAATGTTAGTCGTTTTCTTCATGAAGAAAAAAGATTTTGAGATTTACTGAATAATCTTTTCTTATAATTAGGGATCCCCAAGTCGCCACATGGCGTCCCCAGAATCAATCTGGATTCTGGTGAAGCCACCTCAACATAAAGTTTCCATGTCATCACCAGAATCCAGATTGATTCTACCTTATGAGAGATAATCCAATTTGCAGATTCAAAGGTCATTGTCAATATCAAAACAAATGTTCTTACATAAGCTCCATTCTAAGAAATCCTACCACAAGACACAATGAAATTTGCAACTCTAGCTGATACTAAAAATCAACACATCCGTCTATATTTTCGGCCACCTATTGTGTTCAACACCCTAAGCTACCGATGAAGTCATTTTGAAGTCAAACTCATTTAATGAAATTATGAAACTAATTATCTGAAAATGACTCAAAGTGTTACCAAAGAAAACCAAGGACCGTTGAAGCATCTCACATTCTTTGGATATTATTTGTGCTTGCAATTTAGAGACCTCGTGTCAGTATCAATCACCCCTCATGTTTTTTCAAAATGTATGCTCCCATATGGAGGCATCAGTTGAATTGGAAGTAATAAGTGAGGGTGAGATGCATCTGTTTGTTTAAGTATGAGAAGATACATATTTTGCCATTATCAAACCCTATCAGACAATATTAGGATAATAATAGGCTTTTTGGTTTAGATTTCTCCATTTGAGGAGATCTCTTTCAGTTACGACTCTTGACTTGCATTAATAACGGATATAACGATTCGTCGAATTTCTTTTCTCTTCGACTTTCTAATGTACCCGCTCTTTGGTTTATAAGAGGTAATAACTTCACATTCCTTTGATCGGAAATCTAATTTTGTTTATTTGTTTTGGTTTTTAGTTGGTATCAGTTTGATTGGAAAACATGTTAAGATTTGAATTGTCAGATATTATCTATATTGTTGGGTGTTTTTTTCATTTTATCTTTTGCTTTCAATGAAAATCTAGATTAAGTTTAGAATGACATAATTAATTGATCTGATTTTGTATCATGTCAATCTATAATTTTTCCGGATTCAAAGTACACATTTTTTCTTTCGTATGATTATTGGTTTTAGTATGGTCGTGAAGAAGAAATTATGTTCACTTATACCAGCAAGTTGATTAGGGAATGACCCGAAACACACTTTCTCTTTTATAGACTTTTCCGAAATCACATAAATATGCATGTATACCTTGTGAGACATCACATGCTACTTCTTTGGCGAACAAATAGTTTTTCAATGTTAAAATCCCCATAATGACAGGATTGGTTGAAGATGTTTCTTTTCATGAATAATAATGATTTTCAACAAAAACAAACTGTTGCGGGTACGCGGCTTCAGAGAAAATCTACATATACATGCAGATGTTGATTTACAAAGAATTAGAAGATCCAGAGAATAAGGTGGGATAAATTTTTGTTAAGAATATTTCCCATAATAATTATAATAAAATACAAAACTAACCATTACACAAGGAAACATTTACTATGTCATAGCAACAATCATTTATGTGCTACTAGAAGATGGTTGAAGAAATAATTTATGGCCAACAACAAGAATTGGAAGAAAAGGTTTTGTTGAGGCAGTAAAGTAAATTGTTTCAGATTTGACCCTTTAATTGACTAGAATGAAACATATTTTAAATCTAATCATGATTTAAAAACATAATGGTTTGATTAATTATAATTTTTTTTTTACTCAGTTGACGCCAGTTCTATAATGGAGTTGAGAGAATATACTTCAAATATAAGTTTCTTTGAAGATAAGAATCGATATAACGTGATGGATGTTTAAGAATGGCAACAACTCAAATCTATTGATGAACTATGATTATTTCAAATATTGTTGCTGAATAAATTTCTAGAGATCTTTGAGAAATCCACGAAAACTCAATTATGCTTCAAACCAATCGATAGTTCTTATTAACAAAAAAAAAAAAAAACATTGATGTTTTTGAAAAAGCGGGGGTCTAACAACCATACCCAATATTTTGCTAAGAAATCGGTATGGACAACTCCAATATAATTCCAAGAGAATCAACTAGACAGTCAGACTCAATCAATGGAAATATATCCAAGAGTTGTATCTCTGTTTCACAGTGTAATCAGCAAATCAAACGGATAGAAATCCATGAGCCTGGTTATTATGTGAAAGAACATGAACGGTACTACAGCCAGTGCTCTAGTGTTAATCATTATAATCAACAACCAAAGGTTGGATTCACTAATTGATTGAACTACGCATAACTTGTGCTATTTCATTTATATAAACAAATATAATGCGGAAAGAAATAACACAGGCACCAGAAATTTTGTTAATGAGGAAACCGCAAATGCAGAAAAACTCCGGGACCTAGTCCATATTTGAACACCACACTGTATTAAGCTGCTACAGACACTAGCCTACTCCAAGTTAACTTCAGACTGGAATGTAGTTGAGACCTAACCAATGTCATACTGATAAAGGTCCAGCTGCGCTCCTTACATCTCTAAATCCCAGTAGTACTCTACGTAATTGATTCCCTTAGCTGATCTCACCCACAACCAAGAGTTGCTATGACCCAAAGTCGAAGACGATAAACCAATATGTCTCACATGGAAAAGTATATTTAATAGATAAACCCGTCTCCCACAGATAAACCTATGAGTTTTGTTCTGTATTTTGTTAAATCAAGGTGAACAGGAACCAATTGATATACTAGACTTACATTCCCGAAGAACAGCCGAGAAATATCAATCACCTCATAATAATCTTAATCGTATGGTATTGAAATAAGATATTTTGGAATCACAAACGATGAGACGAAAATGTTTGTGACTACTTTTTATATTTCCTATCGGATATTAAATCTTGAGCAAATCTTAGAGAAGATAGTACTCAATCACGATAGAAAACAGCAAGATCATAACACGCAACTACAGAGAAAATAGTTGGGACTAGCTTCATATTCCAAATGAAGTCTTCAAGTCGTTAACCTACAGGGTTTCATGAAAAACCTAAGGATAAAGGAGGATCGACTCTAGTCGCAACTAGTATCACACAAAAGGTATGGGGATTAGGTTTCCCATTTACTAGAGTTCTCCTTTATATATTCTTTAAATCATAGTTTTCAATTTAAGTTACATTGATAACAAAGCATTCAATATTCACCGCTAGATGAAAACCTGATTAGACTCAAGCTAATATCTTTCTACCGGTAGATCGAACTTAGATTTTTACACACAAATGAAAAGTGACTTCATTTAGATATGAAACCGTACCTAAATGTGTGAACCTTTGTTGGCTCAACAATAGTTAACCGAGGTTATCCATATGAACACTTTTTGTTAGAGAATTGCCCGGTTGAACCCACCAAGCGTTGGTATGTCAAGTTTGGTTGTCATATTTTAGTGAAGCAAAACTTATTTAAGAGTCGCTTGATTTAAATGTACTAGAGTCAACTTCGTATATGTTAGCTTGAAAGTATTAGGGTGAGACATTACAAGTATTGCGAAGACTTGAAGAAGTGAAGAAGGAGCTACAACGACAACATCATCCTTCCACTTGAGGTTAGTGATATTTTACTTGAACTGTTTTATTCCCAAAGTATCTTTCAAGTCATGCATATTGAAAACATAAAACTGCAAAGCATGAACACTCTAGATAGACATAGTATTAAGGAATACAATACGAAGTTTCCTTTGTATATAAAACATCGACATAATCGTATGAATGCTATTGTGATTATGTATGGGTATGAGGTGAGGATTTCATCCAAGGGAACAATGTTTTCATGTGTTCTAAGAAAGTAAGCTCATAATATGTGTTGTGAACCGAAAAGGAAATCGTCAGGCGTTATTGGGCCTGTTCTACATTGCATATCTTATGAACGACCAATATGTGTGATTAGTATAACCGCTCATGACTTGTTTGTGTTCTTGGTAAAACTATTCACATGAGGCCTGACTTATGTATTGGTATGACTTTTATAAGTGAAATCGATCTTAAGTAATCACCTGGGGTATGATCGGGTTGTGAGTGTCTGAACTTATTAATGGGAAGAGGGGAACCGATCCTACTAAGAGGTGCAGTACATCACAAGAGGAACCGATCCTTGTGTGATTGAGTCAGATGAACCGATTCTAAACTTGTTTGGAAGTGTGGTAAATCGGTTTCAAGTGAGCAAGCTTGGAAAAGACTTACAAGAGTAAGATGTCATCACACTTTGAACACGGTGCATTAATGCTTATTTTATATTGTTCAAAGATATTCCTTAAAGGCTAAGAAGGAAGTAAATCCCAAGATTTAATTTAAATAAGTTAAGAATCTTTTTAAGGGTTTTTAATTATATATGGAAAATAAGAATTAGTAATGTGCATTTTCTAATTAAAGATTTTCCAAGAAGATTCCGATCATTATTTTTGGACAGTGCATTCACAGGAATTGTGAAAACCGAATTTGGTGGAGTAATGAAAAATATCTTGAGTATATTTTTGGTTTTGGAAATTCCTTGGTGTCCAAACTTCCTTATTTATAAATACTTTGAGTTTGCATTTCTAACAAACTAATCATGCGTAATATTAGACTTACTCTTTTATCTTTGTTACTGGTGAAGTCGCCTATCGGAGGGGAGAGTAATCTAATTAGATAAAATCTCTTACGGCCGCTCAATTTAAATTCTTCTTTGGGATTGAGAAGCTCTAGCGCGACCCGTTGGTGGGAAACTAGATATTGCGGTTTATCTTTAGTTTTCGTATTGATTTGATTGACTAACGGTGGTTGAACTTTGATTGCACCTAGTTTTTTTATGCTTGAGAATCTTCTCTTTTGATATAAGTTTCACTCAAACTAGTTCAAGGTTTCGACATGGATCTTTAGACTGTTGTTAGATTTAAATACGATCTTGTGATAATCCATTGTTAGCATACTTAATTCTGTGTGTGGTAGATCATAAGATATTCAAGTAGTTA